>APFE030496284.1:176469-211993 GCA_000404065.3 Pinus taeda
GTTCATTATGACAGGAGCCACATCATCCTACTCATTCAGGTAGGCTTGACGTAGTTGGCCTGAAGAGCGATTCAATCTTGCTGGGATTGCGCAGAGCTAAGAGGCTCAGTTTCTTCAGTTGCTAGGGCCTAGGGAGCTGTGGGCAGATTGTGGATTGAGAAACTGGTGGGGTGCTGTTGCTGTCGAAGTAGAACAGTACCTAAAGGGACAGAACCAAGGTAGAGGGAGTCAGTGCCTTGAGGGATTTCTAGCCAAGAAATCCAGATCCAAGTTGCAGTTGCAAATAGGATCGAAGAGGAGCGGATCGACAGTTGGCGGGAAGATTTCCAGCAGGGAAATCGAGACTCAGAGGGAGTCCAATAGAAGAGTAGAGATGGCAATGAACGGACTGAGGGATCAGGATAGGGTGGACGGGGCCTCCAACTTTGTCATCCAGAAGGCCAAGATCCTGTCTGTTCTGGATAGACATCGCATCAAGGGCTTTGCCTTGAGAACCATGGCCATCCCAGTTGACCCAGCTGATAATGAAAGGTATGAGAATGCAATGGCGAAGGTAAAATGCATAATCCTTGGTGGGGTCAAGGATCATGTGATACCGCATATTGCCGAGAAGAACACGACAAAGGAGATGTGGGATACCTTGACGACATTGTATCAGGGCACTTTTGTGCAAAGGAAGATGCTGTTGGAGAATCAACTGCGGACGTATTAGATGCAGAAGGGGGAGCAGATAGATCTATACCTCAGCAGGTTTTAAGAGATTCAGGACCAACTTACTTCCATAGGGGCCACACCGGATCAGGAGTTCATGGTGAGGACCACCCTGAATGTAGTCTCCGAGGATTATGAGACATTTGTCCAAAGCATTTTGGGCAGAGTTGATCTTTTAGGATGCGAAGAGATGTGGGCAACCCTTCGCCAAGAAGAGATCAAACAGCTGACCAAGGCGGGACGTAGCAGCAAAGGAGGATGAATCAAGAGAGAGGAGGAAGAGGAGGCGGCTCTGGCATCTACGGGACAACAGGGGAAGAGGAAGAAGGACATCTCCAAGGTAAAGTGCTTCCATTGTGGGGAGCTGGGTCATTATGCAACCCAGTGTCCCAGGAAGAAGAATAAGGGAGAGGCTTCTCACTCCAAGGCAGCTCTGGCTAAGGCGGAGAAAGAAGTCGAGACTGATGATGATTGTGCCATGAATGCTCATGCACCTCTAGAGAAGAGGTGGGGAGACATTGAGTTGTAGTCAGGGGGACTACAGAAGATGATGGATTGGATCCTTGAGGTACCCAAACTCTTGGATCATATTTGGCGATGGGAGCCCTGAATGACAGTAGCAGGATGACGGATGTTGATAGAAGTAAGATGCGGATGGAGCGACAAGGCAATGCTAGAGTGCAGAGGTCTGTAGCAGTGTACTGGAGGTTGCAGCAGTGGGAGAAGCACAGAGGTGGTTGTAGCAGTGCAGAAAGGCACAGAGGAGGTTGCAGTAGTGCGAGAGGCACAAGTGACAAAAGTGTTTGCAACAGCGCAGAGGCAGCAGGGAAAGCACTAGATAACAATAGAGGTAGCTTCAGCATCAGGAGGCTTCTAGGCTGATAAGGATGTCAATACTTGGGTAGATCAGTTACTTACTTCTCTGTAACTAAGTTGCAGTGCAACAGTGGCAGTGGTAGTGCTATGGGCAGCATGATGCAACATGTTGAGAGAGAGTTGCAGTGCAGATGCAGTGTTGGGAGGAAGGACCAACAACAACACAGATGCAATGTTGGGAGGAAGGACCAGCAACAACACAGATGCAGAGGGAGCTGCAGTACAGATGTAGCAGTGGCAATGGCAGAGCCATGGGCAGCAGTACAGGCAGCAGTGCAGTGGATGTTGGGTAGCAGGCCAAGCATCAACACAGGTACTGCTGCTGGAGGATCAGTGTGATGTTCAGTGGTGGAACATTACCATGAAAATTGGTGGAGAGGCTAAAGCACATGAGATCTCCAAGACCCAGAAATGGTTTGGGGAAATTCCACCCAGTTAGAGAGATATTAAAATAATTAATATTTTTAATGGAGTTCCTAAGTCTAAACTTAGGAAAATTAAAATATTAATGGCTATTAATATAAAACTGGGTGAGAAGGTTCTAAATGACATGGATCAAGCCAAATCTAATCTTATTCGTTGATTAGAGATTTAATCTCGGCCGTTGAAGACTCAATAGGAAAAGTATAAGAGGAGGATTGAGGGTCAGTTGGAGATACACCAAGATTGATCAGTCAGTTTGATTTTCTAGTGCGGGGTTTGCTGAGAGAAATTGAACAAGTGATCGAAGTTGCAGCGAGGGGCAGTGAATGCATAATAGAGAGGCAGAGATAGTGCCGGAGGGACAACGCAGTGATTGAGGAGGCTATGCAGAGCCAACAGGAGCCACGCAGAGGGCCAGAGAGATTGCGCAGAGGCTAGCAAGGCCTGCGTGGGTGACGCAAAAGGCTAGAGAGCCAACGTAGAGCAGCAGAGAGCTGACACAGGGGGTTCCAGAGCTACGCAGAGGCCAGGAGTGCTGACGCAGAGTCTTAGAGAAGTGTTGGAAGCTTTTTCGTGGAGCAGACTTGCTGAATATTTGCTTTTGAAGAGAGGTATTACTGCCAAATAGATATCTCTATTGGGTGAGCTAGTTTGGCACCCTAGTTGTACTCAAGAAAGCTGCTTAATAATAAAACCCTCAGAACTGCTGCACCGGTTTTACCAAGTTGGGTTTTTCGGGGGATGATTGTCCAAAAATAACGGTGTCCCTTGTGTGTTTGTCTACTATTTCAGTTGATGATCTGTATATGAGTTGAGACTGTGTTTGTGTTTATTTTCAGTATTTATATGGTTAAATAACTTGTTGAGTAATAAACAAGTAGGTGAAATAAACCAGATAATGTAGGAAGAATTTCTAACGTGTTAGACTTAGAAATTTTGAACATGGAGAAATGTGGACCCAGGTGGGAAAGATGATGGAAGGGGTTATAATGAATGGAAGGTGAGTGATATATGTGGATGGAAAAGTAGGACCACACAGCCAAAATCGAGGTTTCCCATGTAGTACCACCCTAAAAGCCAATGGTAAGTAAAGGAGATCCCATGGGACTAAGATCCAAGGGTAACATCCAAAGGAGGTCTAGGGGACATGAGCACAGACCTAGCGCACTCTTTCCTCTGAATCCCCCCATTAATCCATGCCCAAAAGTGTCCATGATAAGCAAACTACAATACTCAATTACCAAATGACAAGGCATACCTTTAGGTTCGGGAGGCCCACCTTCAAACATACGATCATGACAGATGGATGAGGGAACATATGGCTAGCTCAGGTGGTGGAGTAATGGCACAACGAGCTAGTTGGTGGTTGAAAGGGGTTGCTAGTTGCCGGCTGAGGACCATCTTGGAGAAATTTTTCTCCTAGGGATATTACCCACAAAATGGTCGGTAATAGAGTGCACTATTTATTTGGAGGATGAATATTTGTTCGATATTTGGAGAGGCCAAGAACCTTCTTTGGAGGTCAATGTGTATTTCTTGGGAGGACAAATTGATGAGTTCATTATCTTTGATATGGGGGCTGAATTTATAATTATTGAAGGTTGAATTCTCTATAGCCAGATTCATACTTTCACAGGAAGGCCGAATAGTTCTACTAGGAGGTTGAGGTAAATTGCTGGAGGGTGGCCGAATACATTAGGAGGGCTGAGTTCATCTTATTTAGAGAGGCCGAGTTCTGAACTTTAATGAGGCCAAGTTATTTACTACTGGTGGTCAAAATTCATCCCTTGTTGGAGGTTAGATCAACATATTCAAGAAGGCCAAATTCTTCTTCTTATGGAGACCAAATTCCTTTTCCTTGAGGGTTGAGTATATTATTTGAAGGTTGAAGGCCGAGTCTGTTATTGAGGAAACCAAGCTTCATCGGGAGGCCGAGTACATTCTTCTCAGAGACCAGATTATCGAGACCAAGTTGATTGTATTGGAGGCCGAAACTTCTTCACTAGGAGGCCGAGTTCCTCACTTGATCAGTCATCATTTGATAGGCCAAATTCTAGTAATTATTGGACGTCAAAATTAGTCTTTGATTGATTTGCTGAAGGGGCTAAGTCATTTCCTTTGCCAAGTTGAGTCTAATTTCAGAGAGGAGTAATTTGATCTCCACCAGGTTGAAAGGTGAGTTACAAAGTTCCCTTAGACTTCCATTGTATTGTTTCAAGAGTTGAGCTACTCTAGAATCCAGAGAAAGGTCGAATTAATTGGTAACCAAAGGCACAAATCAATATACAATTGCTCACAGTTTGCTCAGGATTGAGGGCCAAGAGCCAAGTTTTGCACAAGAGATCTATCATTCGCTAGGAGGTGAAAATTATTCTCTTGAGGACCAAATTGCTGAAGTGACCCTATTCTTCCAAGGGTCGAATATTATCATTCTTGGAGATTGCTAGAGGTCGTACTCTTTTTACAGGGCCGCGATCATTTCTCTATTGGGCCGAATTGGATTAGCAATTGATAAGGTTGCATACTAGATTTATCTTTGTTCTAGTCAATAAATATTAGTGTTGTCCCTTTGAATTTCATTGCTATGCATCTCTTGCCCACCTAGTGTTTGTAGAAATGTTTGATTGCTATATGTTTGATAGAACCTATCAAAGAAAATTTTGAATTTTCATTGGTTGTAATAGTGTGTGTTAGCCTTGGCACATTGCAAGGATATATCAGAGGTTGTGCTAAGCTATTATAGCTTCCAATGATGGTGAGACATAGTAGTTGAATAGTTTATTATTGCCAGTCACATGTTCATTTATCAGAGGTATTGGGTTGTATGCTGTTGTCCCTTGTGTGTGAAAATTCTATTGCAGTTAACTGGTAATTATTCTCCTATCCTTTTACAAATTATTTGTCCGAACAATTTAATTTACTGCAAATACTGAATAAAAACACTATTGCAATATTCACCAATTAGTAAATCACAGGAATTGAGAAAACCACACATAAAATATACACCTAGATTTTTGGATAAATTGTCCCTTGAAAAACCCCAGTGTGGGGAAAAATAGTTCTGTAGATGAGGGTTTTATTATTCTTCAACAAATTTGTTATTCAAAATTACATAAACGACTTGTCGTAAAATTGGCAAAGCACCGACATTATTTTTCTTCACTTTTGCAAGTAAATTTGACTTCCTGGAAGCAATTTGGCCCTCCTGTACTTCTTCAACTTGGCCCACACATGCGGCCAGGAGAAAAATCGACCTCCACTGGCAACTCGCACCCTTGGAGAAATATTTCAGCCTCCATTGAAAATCGATCTTCTTTGGCAAACTCGTCTCTCCTCTAGCAAATCAACCTCTTTGGCAAGTTTGTCCTCTCCCTAGAAAATCAACCTCCTAGTAATTCACACCACTGGAGAAAATTGATCCTCTGCAAAATAATTCGACCTCCTTTTGTCTCTGAAAAACTAGAAATCATTGTGAAGAAATCTCCCTGACAAATCTCTCCTCAATCACCACTGAAACCCTCTGCTGGTGTCCCACGCTATCATTGCACCCTTGCTCAATCAAATTTGCGTGTCTCCAAGATGCCCATTGACTTCTTCTTGTGATGTCTTGTTGAGCAATCAATGACCAAGATCTAATCATGATCAATGGCTAAGATCATCTTGACTCCATCAAATCACTTTTCTGAAGTCACTAGAGAGAAATCGACTTGTCTCAATTAATACTGATTAATTAACCTATTTTCCTAAGTTAGACTTAGGGAAATAATTAAAAATTGGTTAATAATCTAATTAAGACATTTTCCCTTAGAAAAAAATAAAAAAAATAAAATGGGCTTGAAGACAATTTATCCTCTTGTGTTCTTATCCTCATTGACACCTCTTGAAACTAGAACACCTATCTGAGCTACACAAACTAACACTTGCTCTTAGCAAGGAAGGTGTTCTACATAACACCCAACTTATCTTTGAAGAAGATGAATCTTGCCTTCCCTAATGCCTTTGTTAGGATGTCTCCCACATGTTGATCTGTAGGCACATACTGTTGCTAAACCATCTTGTGTTGTACACAATCCTTAATGAAATCATATTTGATGTCTATATGCTTAGACTTGTCTTGAAACACTGGATCCTTAGACGGCTTGATGCAACTTTGGTTGTCGCAGTTTATCACTGTCGTTTCCACTATTTGACCAAACAAGGATACTAACAGCTTCTAAAGCCAAATGGCCTCGCATGTTTCCATGCTAGCTAGTATATACTCTTCTTCTGCAGAACTTAGTGCCACCAACTTCTACTTCCTGTTGTACTAAGAGACAACTCCCGATCCCATTCTAAAGCAACACCCTGAAGTGCTCTTTATGTCCACTGTACTGCTTTCCTAGTTTGCATCAGTATAGCCCATCAACCTAATACCATCACCTTGAGTATATCTGATCCCATACTCGATTATACCTTGCAAATAATGCAACACATGTTTCACTGCTGTTTAGTGCACCCTCTTGAATTCAACCATGAACTAACTCAGAGAGTTTACTTTAAGGATATATCTGGCGTGGTGTTAACGAATACATAAGAGAGCCCATCAACTTCTTGTATAATATGGGGTCCACATCCTTCTCCTTAGATGTATCTACCTTCCTCCAATTGGTTATCATGGGTGTAGACATGGCTCTGCAATCTTCCATCCCAAATCTCCTCAAGATTCTGATGCGGTATTTCTCTTGTCCAAGGAAAATCTCCCTTTCTGTCTGCCATACCTCCATGCCTAGAAGTAGTGCATTAAGCCCAAGTCTTTCATCTCGAACTCTGCTGCTAGGTCCCTCTTGCATTCTTCTATGAGCCCCAATGATCCCGTCAAGAACAAATCATCCACATATAGGATGAGAACGAGTACCTCACCCCCAGCCATCAAATAGTAGAGGTTTGCATCTGCCCCACTCTTCACGAAGCTCATCCCCTACAAGTATTTGTCGATGTGCTCATACCATGCCCCGAGAGCCCGTATAATGCTCTCTTCAATTTGTACACATGGGTCTCACTGGTATGTGCTACAAAGTGTTCTGGTTATTCAATGTACACTTCCTCTTCCAATTCACCATTAAGGAACACCGTCTTGACATCATTTAATGGATTTGCCATCCCATCTGTGCTGCTAGTGAGATCACGACCCTGATGGAAGTATGCCTGGCCACAAGAGCAAGTGTTTCCTTCTAATCTATTCTGTCCTTCTAAGAGAACCCCTCAGCCACAAAGTTCATCTTGTATTTCTTGATGCTACCGTCTGCACCGTGCTTGATCTTACAGATCTAGTGTGATCCAACCACCGCCTTTTTCTATTGGGCTAGGCACCACCTCCCAAACATCGTTCTAAATGATCGAGGTTTACTCCTCAACCATTGCATCTCTCCGCATACTTGGATTGATCATCTTGGATTTCTTGTGATGTCTTTTCTTCATTAGGGGTTTCTTCTTCTTCTTCAGGTGGCAATAGCTGGATGAGATTAGGTGGAGGAGAGATACACATATCATAGATGTCCACCATGCTAGGCTGCTATAGTGCACGCAAATGATCTTCTAAGGATTGAATTTGTCTTTGATAATGACGACGCATAACAAAATCACCAAGGGTGAGAGAGCGCTAGAGACGATGTAAACGAGCAAGTGATTGTTGGATAGAAGTCATATTAGAAAACATAAAACAATCTGAAAGAAAAGATTCTTCAGCATCAATAGATGAAGCAGATAATTTAGCTTGAGATAGTTGGTAACGAAGTTCTTCTGCTTTATTTTCAGAGAGATTAGTTACTGAACAATATTCTCCATCAGGTCCATATTGGGAGACTTCTTCCCATTCAGCGGGTTCATATGCATTAGTGAAAATATCCACGAGCTTCTGCTGATATTTGGATTTTGGATTCTGTGGGTAATTTTTAACCCACATATATAACATACATAATTCTTTGAAGGAATCTTCCTTTGTTTAAATAAGGCTTTTGGCCTAGTGGATTGTTTTTGTCCTCATTGCTTTTGGAATCTGCAAACTTTCTTGTAACACTTTCGAGTCTGACATGAACAATGCTGATTGCGTCGAGTCATATCGTCTTTTGTTTCCTTCTACAGCCCAAATGATATGTTTCTGCATAGATATCACAAATTTTTGGATTAAACCTCAATTATTTCTTGACATTTTTTCTGGATTTTCTGGGATAAACAAGCCTTTTGGAGGGCTTGTAAGATAATATCACGCAAACTTGCTAAGGACAGATTTTCAATTTATAGCTTATTCAAATCAAGATATTCCCGGACAAGATCTGGAATTCTTCCAGGCATAGATTCAAGATGATGCCTTAAATATGAAACATTTTCTGGATGAGGGATCTAATATAAAAGATTTTGCACTGTACAATCAAATTCTGGTAACTATTTTATGTTGCATAGACGTTGAGACATATATAGCTAAGTAAAATGATCTGTTGGTGTAGGAATCAAGGAATACAATTCTTTGTATAGGGCTTTAGATAGTTCTTCTATGGATCTATCAAATTCCATTATACCTAGTTTATCTGTATTTCAATCTATCCCACGACATTTTAACAATTTCTGTAAATCCCTAAGTAATTCTGAAGGTTAATTCTTGCTAGGATACTCTATTTTTATTTGAGCTTTCTTAGTCATTGCCCAAGCATTCAGTCTTTTTGGATAATCATCAATACTTCATCTTTGGATTTACAATTAAAATTTATCAAGGGAGTAGGATCTTGATTTTCCTTACTCCAAGCAGGGAAATTTTCAGTATTAGATGGATCATAAGGAGCTTTTCCAGGTGATGGTTTTTTCCATGCAGATTCATAAGGTTCCTGTCCTATATCCTGTCCAGAGGTTCTTGGAACTTTTACATTGAAACCTTCATATCCCTTGTGTTCCCTTTTTTGGAAGATTCTCCTTATTCTGTTTTAGGCTCCATCATTTTGATTTTGGGAATCCTGCTTTTATGGAGATCAAATTTCTCTTGGGCTAAGAGCAAGGCAATTCTTACTCTAGCATATTGTAGTGGATTATGGCTCATTTGTTTAAGGGCCAAATCTCTAATATGAGGGGATGAGGGATAATGTGGTTTGAAGGTTTGTTCTTCAAACTCACTATAATTTGGAGTATTAGGCTGATTTATTAGTTAGGCATGCTCTTATGTCTACCAAGGCTTCTAGAATAATATCCATTTTTTGATAGACTTCCTTGACAACTTGTGTGTGACTTTGTTGGATAGAACTAACTATTGGATGTAGTTCTGCCAAGTGTTCTTTAGTCTTGAAAACATCTTGAGCTAAGTCATCTAAATTTTGAAGTAAACAAACATACTAATAATTAGAATAATTTTGAAGCTTGATTTCTTCAACTGGTTCTGCTTCTGAAGGCTTTTTATAATGAACTAATGAAGGAATTCTAAATCTGCGACTATTGAACAAGTTTTGAATTTGGGAATGTAATTTCCAGGTCCAAGCTTTCTTTCGTCAAAATAGATTCTTTGTTGATTAGGATTTTCCTTGGGGAGACTGATCATTTTAATATCTTTGATAGGAAAAACCATTTGCTTGCATTCAACACAATTTGAGTACTGTCCATTATGACCTTCTAAAGAGGAAGAAGTTCCAACTACTTCATACCTTGGTCTTTTGACATCTACAAATTTCCTTTTTGTAGCTTCCATGCAATATTTGCAGTTTGCAAACGGAAGTAATCTATGAGATTGTATATGATTTCTGAGATTACTGGTTGGAACTGTATCAATAGTAGTTGCTTGTCTGGAAGACCATGATCTTCCTATCCTTATCATATCAAGATTTTGTGTATTGGTTGGCCTTGTTACCCACCACTAGTGGGTGACCCCATAGGAGAAATTTTCTCCTAGATTTGTCTTCAACCAGCAGCTAGCAGCCCTTGACAGCCAACAATGTAATCGATATTGTGCCGGATGTCTCAGCTCCCTGAGCCATTCATATGCCCCCTCACCCATCTGTTGAGATTGTATGTTTGAAGGTGGGAAATCCAATCCTAAAGGTATGGTTTTTCATTATGTAATCGGGTTGTTATGCTTGTTTTTCTTGGGCAATCTTGGGTATGGATTATTGGGTGACCTGGAAGAAGGAAGGGCTTCGACCGTAGTCTTGTTCCCTAACCTTTACTTGGGGGGGGGGGGGAATTTTCAACCCTAGTCCTGTGGGATCTCCCCTACTGGCTTTTAGCTTTAGGATGGGCACTACTTGGGAAACCCCGATTTTGGTAGCTTGGTCCTATTTTCCCATTCCAGATTTTTCTCTTCCCTCCGCACATTACATGCCCTATTTCATCATCTTCCCTCTTTGGGACCACAAGGCTCTGGCACTCCCCCCCCCCTTTCCACATGTCGGGTTGGGCTTGGGATGATGCCTTGAAGGTTGATGCAGCTAGGAAAAAAAGAGACAAAAGCATATCATGGCCACATACAAAAGGAAATAATACCACAAAATGCAAAAGATAACTGGGACAATAAATTTAGCACATGGGCAAAAGCTAGACATGAGCTCCACCCCTTATCATTTTGGCCACCACCCTGGTTCCTAGGGCCCCTATGAATGTCCCTGCATCATTAAGAAACCCATGCATGTCCCAACCCCTGGTGGGCGATGAACTGCCCCACCTTAAGGGGCTAATCACTGCTATATCTTACACATTATGCTCTCATCCCCTGGAGCCCCAAGCAGTAAAATAAAAGAAAAATCAATAAAAGGTAAAAGAAAAATGAAAAAGGGTGGAAAAACAAAGGTCGGGGTAACCCATGTACCATGATCGCTCCCTCTTACATTCATACACCCCAAGATGTGGACATCCCTCACCATTACCACCCTTGAGCCCATCGCATTTGGCCTTTAGACCCCTATGTCCCCATCTACCTCATCATTATCCACATGACACCTACCACTAGAAGGATGTACCTTGGACATGTACTTCCCTTTAGGGTCTGGGAACACCTAATAGGGTTGTTTATTAACCACTCCTACCTAGGGAGGTAACACCATTACATGCTCAAGCCCCAAATTTGGAAGGGAAACTATGAAGTCTCATTTCTGCGCTTGAGTAACAAACTTATTCACTCAATTTCACTAATGAATTCTTGTGTTTAAAGGTGACCAGACACATTGGATCTTATACAAGATTGGCAAGTGGTTTCATCATGGGTTGGGCAAGTTAACTGGGGCCCAATCCCACCAAAGGATCATATTGGCACTTGTAGGGGAAGTGTTGAGAGCCATGGGTTTCCATCATGTGACAGAGCATTATCTCATGCCATGGGCAACCTTAGCACCTTCAACAACTTGTTCATTGCCCCACATTATATGCGATATGATGCACTTGGACCAAGAGTGCCCCTGATTGGCTTTACAATATATACAAGGTTTGGCAACTGATCCAAGGCCCAAAGGAGGTTTGTCTCATCCTTGAGACATGGGAGGACAATCACCATCTTTTGTGCCCACATTTGGAGCGGTCTATAGGCTTATTTTTCATCAGGAGGCCCATGAGACCACTACTTGTGCCCCAGAGCCACTTTGGAGCACCACATGATGTTTTACTTAGAGATCAAGGGGCCACCCCCTTGACTATCATTTATGGAGCCCTCACTCTCATTTTGGCACCTTGAGGACTCAATGAGGCCCTCCAACGACCCTCCTACACCATTATTTTATCATTTCAGCTTCATTTTGGATGGCTTGTTCTTCACTTTATGAGCTATTTGGTGGGCTTGTCACCAAAGATATGTTATTTTGCACATTAAAATAATTATAGGGGAATCTTAGGCTAATTTGAATAGGATAGAGGATCATATATATTTAGATCTCTCCCATTGAGAGAGATCATCATTATCACACTTGGATATCTCTCCCTTGAGAATTCCACACTTTTCTTTGGATGTTTATTGGAGCTCTTTTGATGCATTTCGATATATTTAGAAGCTGAAGTCTCGTTCTTTCTTGGAGCCGCTATCTTGATCTTGAATTGGATATATCTCTTGTTATCTTTTGAGTGATTATGTTGAAGATTTTTTCATGTAATAACGTCTAATGCTTAGAAATTTTGCAACTAGCTAGTTCTTCTTGTGCCCCAATTATTGAATACCATTATAAAGATTGTTAGATTGCAAATTTGTGCTTGTTAATCATTGAGTAACAAGTAGATGAATGTTCCTAGTGGATTGAAATATGATTTTCTTCCATAAAAGTCCATAGATCTTGGGTGGGTAATTGTTGAAAGGTAGGTGCTAGGGCATCACTTTTTAGCCTTCTTGAAGACAACTTTGGTCAAATTTCAAATCACATAGACTACATAGCCCAAGGGTAAGGCACTAGTGGAAGAAAATTTGGTGGTCACGCTCCTTGTCCTTCTCTTTTTCTCCTTGTTCTAAATTTCAGCCCCTACCCTAGATGGCTAGCTAGGGTTGCTTGCGAATTGCATTAGAGGGTTGATCTTGCAAAACCATCTGGATAGGCTACTGCGTTGGTGTCTCCTATAGTGATCCTCCAAGTTTGGAGCAATTCCCATGGAGAGAACTCAAGCCCTAGCTGCATATTTGGAAGCTAAGTTGCACTGAAACGGATACGGATACAAGGTTTGAAACGAATACAACAAATTTTAAAAAAATCTAGATATGATACAACAAGGAAACAATAATATATATAAATATAATATATATAAATAAATATATGAGACAAAAATGTATATTACCATTCATCTTTTATTCTTTAGAATCTAGATTCTATATTTAAAAATATATAATCATCATCATCAATTCAACATAAGCATTGTCATTATCATTAATGATTATTATGACATTCATGTTGGCACCTTTGATTAAAATGTCAATATCCACTTAGTTTAAAGGAATATGAGATTGTTTTCAGAGTCACGCCATACTTTATTTATATATTTTTCTAATGAATTTGACAACACTAACACAAAGGTAGCATAGTGAATTTGACTTTGTAAATAGTATGCTGCGCAGTATCTCGGTCTAGACTCTTAAGGAATCATTGCATAGAAATATTGTTTATTATCACCGAATATGATGTAAATTTAATCATTGTAAATAGCAGCATCTACGCATTATAAATTGGACTGTATTCCAGTAGCTACAACAGGAGATGCTATGAAATTCACAAAAACAAGTAAGCTGGATTTATTTATTCACAACCTAAGACCATATGACCAAGAATCAAGATGCCACAAATTAAGCAATTAAGTATTGTGAAGTATGATACTAGTAAAGAAATGTTGAGAAATTTTACCTAATGCAAAATGAGAAAATATATTTTAGAAAATGCATACTTAGATAGTTATTCAACCTACATCCATGCACACTTCAATAATAGATGAAACTGCTTCCACCAGCGAACTTTGTAGGTAATAACTTTCCTTCTTGATTTCATAGACACCTTGTCAGTTTCCATTCCAAATGCCAGGTTTCCATACTTTAGATCTGGCATTGGTGAAAACCTTTTGGCAAATACCTCTATCATGTCATCAATCATTTTTCGAGATAAATGTTCACTTTCAGATGAGCTGTAATCAATGGATATAAGGTCTGTAAAGAAATAAATTGGATTTACATGCTCTTGATAAACAAACTTGGAATATCTTCCTGCAATAAAGTGCCTGGAACATTGGAAACCTGGAAACCTTTAGGTTAATATTGTAGCCTAATATTGAGACGTTGACACTTGCCAAAAATCATGACATATATCCATATTTTCCGAAAACAGATCCAATTGTCTTGAGACTCCTTTGAAACATTTCCGATCTTGGGTTGACCGTTTTTGAAAAAGTGAAATGTGTTAGAAACATTTTGATGTCGTTTCCAAGCCATTTCGTATGTGTTTTAGTATACGAAATGCTGGACCGTGTTTCTGGGACTTGGGGCAACATTTCTGGTATCTTAGTTTGGAAGCCATCTTGAATGTCTATGGTTGGTGGTCTTGTTGAGGGTCATGTGAGAAATCGGAAACCCGATTCCTATTGCTGCAACTGGAAATAATTCTCCTAATTGTTAAATTATTTTTTAACAATTTTATTGTTTGCTACAACAAATACTGAATCAATCACACTGCAACCTACGGAAATAAAACTACGAAAGAAATAAACGTTGGAAGAAATACTAGCACACACATAAGATAACACAGTTATTTTTGGACCAATGTCCCCGGAAAAACCCAACTCGGGAAAACCGGTGCAACAACTGAGGGTTTTATTATTATGCAACAGTGAAATAATCTGAGTATCATATTGGATTGCCGAGAAAAACTGCAAATCCCTTGTAACGACCCATCACCTTCCTAATCATTATTTTAATATATAATACTAATAATAATAATAATAAATATATATGTATATAATATCATAAATAAAATAGAAATGAATTTATAAATACGAATAAAAAATTAAAATTAAATCAATATTAATTAGTAACTAAAGTTATAGTTAAAACAAAATAAGTTAAGAGTGTAATATTAAAACTAAAGTTATATTAATTAAGAAACATAAATAAACTTTATAACAAATATAAATAAAACAAAATAAACATACGATAAAATACATTATAATATAATCAAGTAATAAAGTATGGCCTATGGGTGTAAAAATTAATATGTGATAGCCAAAACTTTATAAATACCTCCTACGTATATCTAAACTAGCGCATAAAGAAAAAAGGGCAAAACATGAAGGCAGGCAGAGACGCCTGTTCGGGAAGATGAGTCACAACAGGAGGGAGCTGTCACCGCGGGAGTAAGCGGTGGAGTCATGGGCATACAAGGCGGCCACCGCTTAGCCCTGGCTATAAAATCACGGAGGTGGGACTGAGAAGAGGACGGAGAACAGAGGGTAGTGAGAAAAACCAGGAATCAAGAGCTTGAATTGACCTGAGGTTCTGGGCACGGGGGCAGTGAGCTTCAGTGAGAAGCTTGCTGGATTGGCTGGAAGGAATTGGTTTCCCAGCAATCGAATCAGCTTCAACAGGAGAACAGGAGCAGACAACAGTTTGGCAGCCAACAGTTCAGGTAGGTTTTGAATTCCCTTACAAATTCTGCATATTGTTCTGCTTATCATCTTATTTAAGTTTTCGGTCTTTACACATGGTATCAGAGCCCAGTGTTCAAACCCTCGGGATCTTACAGGCCCTAGAAACTTCTAATTCCTGTAACTGTGCGTAAGCATCCAGTGATTAAATTTAGGTTGCAGGCAAATATCTTGTAGCTTGCGTAAGCATCCACTGCGCAAGTATCTACAGAGACAAATTGGATGGAAACAAGTTTTTGAATGAGTGGCCAGTGTCTGAATGAGCAATAAACCATTCTCTGCCAATGGGGGATTAATTTGCCTACAGACAAATTACACACACGCACTTGGAAAATTAAGTAACCACTATCCAGTAATAAAGATGAGGATTGATTTACAAGTTTGACAAGTAGTAAGAATTGTACTAGAGTCAACTTGCTCCTCACCTTCTTACTCGCTATACCCTTGGAGAGACTGCTGACCTGAAATCCTTAATTTCTCATGTAATTTCTGTTGTTTTCAAATAAACACTTTAGTGATGAAATTAAGTGTTCCGATTTCTGATGCAGTAGTATTTTATATCTTAAGATGGGGTTTGCTTGATATACTTTGATCTATGATTTTCAAATGTAATCTCAGCTTCTGTATCAAGCTGAAATTTGGAGCAAACTTGAAAGCTCCTTTCCGATCTACTTACGCCCTGAAAGAACAATGAAACCGCAAAACATTAAAAACTTTTGTATAAATTTCAACTAGAAATTATAGGAAAAAAGAGTCGAGAACTAGCCTTCACGTTTAATTAGGAGAAAGATTTAAAAAAAAAAAAAAAAAAAAAAAAACAAAGAAAAAAGAAAAAAAAAAAAAAAAAAACTATTTAACGGTTTTTCAAATTCAAAATTTCCTCGGGCTGTATTTTTCTGTGTTATTAGACTAATGCCTTTCTATTTTTCCCAAAAATTTTGTCGGGAAACTACTGGCATCCAAGTGACCCGGTGGTGCGTTGCGAGGTAAAATATCATGGGGCGTCTCCATTATAAATATATTTCGAGGTATGTGAGCGATTCACAAAGATATCAACGTTTACATTGAGCTGATTTATGAAAGAAACTTGAAACCTCCTTATCGTGCTATATCTCATCACCACCCGCTGGACGTGCCGTCTAAATCTGACGTTTTTACGAGTATTAGGTGTCCGAGTCTCGAAGTTAGGGGTTAGTTCGAGCATAGAGACTGGCGGTATAGCGGGGGTCATGCGTTAGCCATTTCTAAAGGTGGATATCTTTATAGTGGAAGTGGGGATAAAACAAGTGGAACCACTCTCCCGAGTACGGTTCACGCGTGGCTGGTTGGGTGAGATAACAGGTGCGTGGGTTTCCAATAATCAATAATTTCCTTGGTTCATGCCCTGGATTCTGCCCGACCTCCACAGATACTTACCTGTCTGTTATGTATATGCGAGTTGTGTAGACGTCTCTGACGACGCTGCTGCTTTTTAGTTTGGATAACGATAGGCGTAACGACACAAAACATTGCAGTTCAGCAATGATTCCTCAAACGCTCGCCACACCGATGATAGATGTATACTCATTGTATATACATCAACGGAAAAGGCCAGCATGTATTAAAATACTGCTTATACATAGTGCTGTGTATGTGCTTTGGGAAGGGAGATGAGATGACCGCCCTGACTATTTTTCACTACGGAAAGAAGAACACACTTTGACATCTGTGAAATCATACCAACAAGCCCAACATATATAAGTATTTATCACAGTTTACTTTAGTTCAGTGGGATTAATGCAGTTCTGTGTGTTGGGGGACTAAAGATTGAGATGTCGAGATAAGAGATTAACGTGTACGTATTTGATGGGAAGATTAAGATTTTAGATTCCAGTGTAAATCTTTGATTAAGCAAAAATATTATTCAATATAACACTCCACTTATATGTCAACACTCGGGAGAAATTATTCGTTGGTGTTCTGTACTATCGACAGAGTATATGTGATAAAGCGACATCACGTGTTTCTTTACATGCTGTGTTACGTTATTTATGTGGTACTATGATACTTTATTCATAGCTTTATTTACACGTTAAGAATGGTGTGTATATATATTTTTAAAAGGGAAAACATATTTTTGATATTTTATAGAAAATCAATTTACACATTAAGAAGGGTGTGTATATATTTTGATCAATAATGTGCGCATGAAGTTTCAAAATCGCTCATCGTATTCCAGATTTTAATCTTTGAAATAATTATGCGCACTTGAATTATCATTTAAGCTTATTTTTAATACAAACAACCCAACTTGGGATTGATTATGGTGAATCTAAGACCAAAAACATACATCGTTTGAATCTGGGTATGTCATTGATTCTGGATTTTTTGCATGTCATCAATTTAGATAGGTTGTGAGTTAAACGATATAGCCTTGGAATAAATAGCATATATTGTGGGGGGGACAATTTCACTGCTGCATTTACTGTTCATTAGTTAGCACTACAAATACTCAGCAACCTTTCCATGACAACTTCTCAGTACCTATCCCAGCGTCTATTTGGTGATTTGAAACGTCTATCATAACATATTGTGTCAATACTCCAGAGAGAAATATGCACCAGTTAGACTAAATACCAAGGTGGAGGTTAACACAATGGTTGGGACTGTTATAGAGAGGCTTCAGTGCTCTCAATAAAGAGAATCTAGGGCACTTAAGATGTCACTGCAGGAAATACCCCACAAACTGATGCTTTTCTCCTTTCTGGCAATAGTGTTTATAATTACAAAATATGGATCTTCCACCTTTGAAGATACCTCAGACTCAAGAAAAGTTGAAAATGGTAATTTGGAGGTCATTTTGTTGAGTGTGGATAGTCATGCACTGACAACACCTATCTTATCATATAAGCATGTAGAGAGTGGCAATTTATGTGAAACTCAATTAAATTTTGTTGATGGTCAGGATTCTTGTAAAGCATCTAGAGAGAGAATCAAACTTGTGGGCTAGGTGGTGTATATCCACAGCAAGTTCATTAGGCACAAAGATCAGTTCAGTGGTATACAAATAACCTTAAATATATAGAGTGACTTATGCATATATTGTGTCAACTATTTGAAGCAGGTCCATGCTAGTTTACACAGACTGTTTTGACCAGTGGGTACCTCGTCAACCATTTAAGGTTCAAATTTAGGGATGAAACCTATACAATAGATATAATGCTTGTTGCTAACTGTGCTTCGAAAAATGGCACCATCACACTATAGTTTTAGCTTTCAGGATGTTTTGTTAGCATTTTCTATCTAGTATATTGCATATGACATGAGTTTGTTCAGTCCTAAAATGGCACAATAAAGGATTGCCAAGAATTGTTAACTTATCAACCTTCTAATCATCAAATGATATAGGCCATATGTAGCCTCTTTTAAACAAAGTCATGTAGTCGATCTTTCTGATTGTAAAGTTGCATCAGAGTAGATCAAGTTGTGGCAGCTCTCATGTCGGTACGTCTGGGTAGGTTGTCTATTGCCAAGGAGACATGCAATTTGTTGCTATTAAAATTCTATGTTGATTGCCTGGAAAGTACGGCAATGTGCAAGCTTTTCACCCACAATTTTGCTTCAAAAATAGAAAATTGTTCTGCATAATCTGATATTTTAATCTCTGTGACAAAAAAAAAAAAAACAACTCATTTCATGAAAGTTCATATTCCCCATTGCATTGCTTAATAGCCACCCTAGAATGAGCTATGTAATGCTTATGAAATACAGATATTATCATGAAAATCAGTTTTCTGTAATAAACAGTCCCTGTTTATATGTGTGAAAAAGGAATTATTCTGCAGTGAAATATATTGATTCATTAAGTGATTGATATGATAAGGATGATATTACAGTGAGGGCACCTGTTATAAATACCTAAACAACGTGCCTACTCATACTAATAAACATGTCTTTTTGACAAGACACATCTTTCCATTAACGAATTAATTGTCATTTATCATATTACTATGTCTGTAACATTGCTGCCCTCTTTAAGGAATGCTTTGTCCTGAAAGCATAATAAACAAGATTCTCTCTAGTTGAGCACGTTTCTATGGAATGATGTTTATCTATTTTTATGGTTTGAGTTTGGTCATGCTTTGAGTGTGCTGAGATTCCTATATATTGTTGCATCTTCTTTGAGAGTGTAATTATCCTAAACAAGAATGTAAGTGATATACAAAGCCAGTAATAAACTTTAGATGTCTTACCTTAGGAACGAATAACCATACACTTCTGCATTATTCATATTAGGGTAGAATACCCTGCATTAGGACAAGGAGGTCACGAGACCACCCTCCTTGACCTCGGTACCAGTAAGATCCGCCTAGCGGGTAAAAATAGCAAAACTATACCCGTTTATGAATGTGAAGTCGCAAAAGAAAATTAGGCGTTAAATTCGGTTGTCTACCTCAAAATTTTGATAAAATTTTATTATGTGTTCAGGAACCATTGCAATGGTAAAGACGTATGAGCGACGACGACGTGATCGGGTAGCATCACCACCATTAATGTCGCCACCGTTGCCATCATCGTCCCCATCATCACCACCCAGACCATTATCAACATTAATCGCCCCAGCGCCAGAGTTGACTGTGATAATGAACTCCTTGGAAGCCTTATTGGAGACATTAAAAGAATCCACTAAGGCTAAAACCAAAGAGGAATCTCATCATTTGGCTACCAGTTCAGTGGAACCAAAGAATTTTGAGCCCAGAAGATCGAAAGAGGACATCTCTAGGGAGCTTCAGAAAATCAGACTCCCAGAATTCTCAGGAGGTCGAGCAGGTGAACACGCTGAAGCATGGTTAGAAGGAATGAACAGATGCTTTAGGTTAAGAGAATATTCGTCTTCGGAAAAAACAAAAATTGCCGTGTTCCAACTAAAGGAAAGTGCTTTGATTTGGTGGGGAAATCTGGAAAAGCAGCTACACCTTACATCAGATAATGCCCCTTGGGAACTATTTGAGGAAAGGTTTCGCGCAAAGTATCTACCTCCATACTTTCAACAACAACAAGCAAGAGCCTTTCATACGTTAATTCAGGGAAATAAAACGGTGGAAGAGTACGAGATAAGGTTTATGGAGCTTGTAAAATACATTCACTACTTAGACTCGGATGAACGTCAAGCTGAACGCTTCATATTTGGGTTAAATCCTCGCATCAGAGCCTTGGTAAGCATGTGGAAGCCATCATCAGTAGCCGAGGCAGTCGAATGTGGTCGTTATGCAGAAGAGCACCTAGGGATCAAAAAGGATATGGGGCCACCAGGGCCTGTCCAATCAGGATTTCCAGGAAAGACTCCCTGGAACTTCTTTAGAGGGGGTAGCTCGAGGCCACCTTACGGTAACAGGTTTACCCCAAGAAATATAGGGACGGGAGCTCCCATGGCAGTAAACACTATAGCCTCGGGATCATCAAACACCAGTCCCTGGGCATCTCGAAGGACCGCTAGTGGAGGAAGAAATTCGAGAGGAATCAACACAAGAGGACGAAGCTCATTCTCTAGGAATTCACGCCCTGACTCAAGAGGATCAGCACCACTTAATTGTTGGGGATGTGGGGGACCGCACTTTCAACGGGACTACCCTGAAGCTTCGTTGAATATATTGCATAGGACTGGAAAGGAACCAAATTCAGACAACAGAGGTAATCATAGAGTTCATGCAGTGGTCGACCACGACCAAGCAGCACATCAATCCATTGTAGTGGAATCTTCAGGTACTATCAATGGTATAAAACTCAAAATTTTATTTGATACTGGTGTCACAGATAGTTTCATTTCATCATATGCATTAAACAAATGTGGGCTGGCAGCTCGTAGACAAAATGATTTCCATCAAGTGGAAATGGCCTCAGGAGAACTCCAAACCATGGGCTTGAGTGTGGATCAATGCAAAATTGACCTAGGGGTCTGTTTGACTAAACTGAAAGTTGATGTCACAGCATTAGGAACATATGATCTTATCATAGGTATGGATTGGCTAGAAGTTCACCAAGCTTGGGTAGACTGTTATGGAAAAAGGATTCTAGGCATAAATGATGAAGGAGAAGCAATCCAAATTCAGGGAATCAAGAGGGAAGTCTCTTTACGCTACATTTCAGCAATGCAGATGAAGCGTTGTTTAAGGAAAGGTTGCGAGGCTTATGTAATTCAAGAAGTAAGCCAAGAAAAGGGGCCATCCCTAGGACAATATCCGGTGTTAGCCAAATTTTCAGATGTATTTCCAAAAGAACTACCTGGATTACCCCCGGTAAGAGAATTGGATCTTACTATTGAATTAAAACCAGGTACCCAACCGATCTCTAAAGCACCTTATAGAATGACGGCTCCAGAACTTCAGGAACTGCAGATCCAATTGAAGGAACTACTGGATGTAGGGCATATTTGGTCCAGCACATCACCTTGGGGCGCTCCTGTAATTTTTGTGAAGAAGAAGGATGGATCTTTAAGATTATGCGTAGATTATCGAGACTTGAATCGAGCTACAGTAAAGAATCAATACCCTATGCCTTGAATCAACGATCTTTTCGATCAAATGAAAGGAGCTGCTGTCCTTTCAAAAATTGACCTTCGATCAGGCTATCATCAGTTAAGGATTTCTGAAAATGATATTTCCAAAACTGCATTCCGGACACATTTTGGACATTATGAATTCACCGTGGTACCATTTGGGTTAACCAATGCACCAGCAGTATTCATGAATCTT
Organism: Pinus taeda; assembly: GCA_000404065.3. Classification (NCBI taxonomy): domain Eukaryota; kingdom Viridiplantae; phylum Streptophyta; class Pinopsida; order Pinales; family Pinaceae; genus Pinus; species Pinus taeda. The sequence goes on from APFE030496284.1 coordinate 198,315, forward strand.
ATGAATAGTGTTTTCGTAAATACCTAGATCAATTTTTGCAAGTCTTTTTAGATGATATACTCATCTATTCCAAGAATAGGAAAGAGCATGAAGATCATTTGCGGATAGTATTGTCCTGTCTTAGAGAATGCCATTTGTACGAAAAATTATCGAAGTGTTCATTCTTTCAGGAAAGGATTCATTATTTGGGGCACATCATTTCAGGTGAAGGGATTTCAGTAGATCCTGAGAAAGTAAAGGCGATCATGGATTGGCCAATACCAAGAAATGCTCATGAGGTATGAAGCTTTATGGGTTTAGCCGGGTATTACTGAAGATTTGTAGAAGGGTTCTCCAAAATCGCAAAGCCAATTACAACTCTTCAGCGGAAAGGTGTTAAGTATGAATGGACCGAGGAATATAGCAAAGCATTCTCCGAACTTAAAAGACTACTCACCAGTGCACCAATTCTAAGAGTCCCTGACATGGACAAGGATTTTACAGTATGTACTGATGCATCCAAGCAGGGACTGGGTGCAGTATTGATGCAGGATAGAGGAGTAATAGCATATGCTTCCAGGAAGTTAAAACCTCATGAAGAACTCTATGCTATGCACGACTTAGATTAGCTGTTGTAGTACTAGCCTTAAAGATTTGGAGACACTATCTAGTGGGATGAGGTTTTACACTTAAAAGCGACCATCGAAGTCTACAATATTTGTTCACCCAAAGAGACTTAAATGCAAGGCAACGTCGATGGAGTGAATTTCTAAGTGAATATGACTTTGGGATATCATACATTGAAGGAAAAGAAAATGTAGTGGCAGATGCTTTAAGCAGAAGACCTCAGATATTTTCTCTCATACCCATTAAAGTAGACTTAAGACAACGAGTACTGGATCATCTTATACAAGATAGCTGGTATTTAAAAGTGAGAGCAAGTCTAGAGGGAAAAGGGGCCAAAGAATCGAAGTTCGAGGGTTATGAACTAGAAAACGACGGAATCTTACAATTCCATGGAAGGATGTATATTCTTGATGATAAAGATCTTCGAGATACCATTCTTGGGGAAGCCCACAGAGCAGTATATTGTGCTCATCCTGGAGTAGGGAAAATGTATGCGGACACCAAGAAGCTCTTCTTTTGGTCAGGTATGAAGCGCGATATCACTCAATTTGTTGCAAAATGTCTGGAATGTCAGCAAGTAAAGGTCGATCATTGTCACCTAGCGGGCCTCTTACAACCCCACGACATTCCTATGTCTAAATGGGAGACCATTTCTATGTATTTTATCACTGGACTACCTCTTACTTCTCAAAGACACAATGCCATTTTGGTAGTGGTGGATAAATTAACAAAAAGCGCCCATTTCATTCCCGTGAGAGACACTTACGATGTTGCTGACATAGCTCGAGTATTCATAAATGAAACTATCAGATTTCATGGAGTACGTAAAAAGATTATATCCGATAGAGATTCACGATTCACTTCTAGATTCTAGACTTGCATGCAAACAGCCTTAGGTACTCAGCTAAATTTAAGCACTGCTTACCATCCTGAGACTGACGGGCAAACTGAAAGAGTAAATCAAGTACTTGAAGACATGTTGCGAATGTATGTAATGGATCAGCAATCACACTGGGAAAAGTATTTACCCTTAGTCGAATTCGCATACAACAACAGTTACCACAGCTCGATTGGGATACCTCCATTTGAAGCTTTATATGGCCGACCTTGCAGAACACCGTTAAGTTGGGACAGGTTAGAGGATCGAGTGATAATAGGACTTGAATTAATCCATGAAATGGAAGCGCAGGTAAGGCAAATTAGGCAACGATTAAAGGAAGCTCAGGATAGACAGAAGAGTTATACTGATGCTCACAAAACTGATAGGAGGTATGAAGTAGGGGATCAGGTTTTCATCCGCATCAAGCCAAATAAAAGTACTATTCGATTCGGGAAAGGGACAAAGCTATCACCCCGATTTATTGGGCCATTTAAAGTCGTGGAAAGAGTGGGACCTGTTGCCTATCGTCTTGCCCTGCCACCTCACTTGCATAAAATTCATAATGTATTTCATGTTTCTGTATTAAGACGTTATATAGCTGATCTATCTCATAACCTTCAATGGAAGGAATTGCAGGTATCGGACGAGGGAGTCATATCGGTTGAACCTTTACGTATTCTGGAACGTAGGGTTCGACAGCTCAAGAACCGCCTGGTGGACCAAGTTAAGGTCCAATGGGACAAGTAAAGTCCTGGATCCGCAACTTGGGAAAATACAGAGGACATATGTCAAAGATACCCTAGACTATGTCAATTTTGAAGGACTTTAAACTATGTTTTGTATATATTTTACTTCACTGCAATCAGAGACCCATGACTATTTTTGAATGATTATAAATAAACGTGGAATTTTGTGACATAATATATGTTTAACTTCTGCTGGTACATGGATACCAAAACGATATATGTGGTTCATTTTATTAATTATAGTTGTCAAAGGAAAGTTAAGCCAGTTAAAGGGTTTTACTTCTAATAGAAATTAAGATATTGTAAATTTGTTTTATTTTTACATGTCAACATGATCAATAGAACTCAGGAAATGACTACATTTTAGATGGAATTCAAAAGACATGCATAGAAAATGATAAAAATATGTTATACTGAATAATACATGAGTTATTTTGAATATGCTGATGCACATTTTCCGAATGCATGAGTGAGTGTATAATCGCAGATGAAAGTATATGATTCGATTACCGGGATGACCACGTGATGGTAGAACCTTAGAACAATTAAAGCTCCAAGTGATTCTATGATAGGGTGTTAACCCTAAGTTCTACTAGGAGGGGTGGAGGTGTTGCCCACCATCTATCCTTCGAACCCTGGAGTCATGGGAGGACTATGCGAGTCACGCTCCCCTAGACGTGTGATGATGACTGCCAGATGCCTACTGGGAATTAGGTCGGTATAACCAACGCTGTCATCTTAGAGTTTATGAATGGTTAGGTCAGTAAAACTGACGCCATGGCATACTCCAGTAGAGGATGGATAGGAGGGGAGCAGAAGAGATTGGGAAGGATAGGATGATTTTAGAATAGCTCGGAAACCTGGATAAGGAAAGTCAGGCCCATTAAAACCTTAAACCTAAACTCTAACTTCGGGACGAAGTTTTCTGAAGGGGGAGTGTATGTAATGACCCATTTAAAATAATTAACTAATATAAATTTTAGACTTTATATCAAAATTGATATGATAAACTTAATAAAAATTAATAAAAATAAATATGAGTAAACTTTAAAAATAATTATGAAATAAACTTTATAATAAATATAAATTTAAAACTTTATAAATATATAGAATTTAAATTCATAAAATTAAAGTTTATAATAAAGAAAAAAAAATATAAAAGTTAAAGCCTTATATAAGCGGTAACGCCTCAACCAAACTGGGGATATAAACAGAGTACATAGGTCAGTTGGACAGAGATCTGAGGTGAAATGCATGCGGAGGCGTGTCAGGAGGAGGAAGAGCGGTGGCCGTAGGTAGGAGGGTGGCCACCGCCAAGCCTGCTATTATAAAGCCGCTGGACTGAGCCGATCAGGGGGGAAAAACGGAGGAGAGCAGGAGGACAGAGGGCAGAGAGAACCAAGGAATCAAGAGCTTGCATTGATCTGAGGTTCTGGGCACGGGGGCAATGAGCTTCGGTGAGAAGCTTGCTGGATTGGCTGGGAGGAATTGGTTTCCCGGTAATCGAATCAGCTTCAACAGGAGATGACAGCAGGAGAACAGGAGCAGACAGCAGATTAGCGCACAACAGTTCAGGCAAGCCTTGAAATCCCTTACAACTCTGCATATTGTTTGCTTACATAAGTTATAGGTTCACTACAGTGCCACTCCTAAATCTAATAGCTCATAGAGAAGATCCCACGGGACTAGGATGCAAGATTGATCCCCAGGATGAGGTAAGGGAGCAAAAGTACAAGTCAAAGCCCGTTATTTCTGCTGAATCCCCCACTAATGCATTCCCAAATGCGCCCAAGAAAAGCATGCATAAACATCCAATTACATAATGAAAAATCATACCTTCGAGGTTGGATGGCCCACCTTCAAACATGCGATCATAAAAGATGAGCGAGGGCACACAATGGCTGGCTCAGGTGGCGGAGAATAGTAGAACATCGAGCTATCAGGTGGCTGCAAGGGGCTGTTGGCTGCTGGATGAAGACAAATCTAGGAGAAAATTTCTCCTATAGGGGTCACCCACTAGTGGTGGGTAACAAGCTCTTCCAAGAATCATCCAATAGGGCTATCTTAACATCCAACTATTAATTGTCTACTCTTTTTGTGCACATGAGACCTCCAAGTGTCCACCAATGTGGACAAAAGCTCATAGGGTGAATGCTTAGCATCCAAAGAAGTGTTGGCTTAAATACCCAACCTTTAATGAGCACTGAACAGTTGACACCAATCCCATAGGTTGGCCCTAAAAGTTACACTCCTACGCGCGCGCGCACACACACACACACACATATCTATATATCTATATATATATATATATATGCTTCCTTGCTCTGTAATCATAAACAGATCCAAAAATATGTGGGCCATTTTATTCATTGATTCAGGCCTGGTAAGGCTCGCTTTCCCTTTTGGCCATTTCCTTGACACAATGCACCATAACCTGAGCTTTATGTTCATAATCAGAGTCGGAGTCTTTGTCCATGTATCCTTTACAACTGTGGTATGATCAACGAAGAACAAACTTTCTGTTGTGCTACAGCGTGAGACCTGAATGGCGTAGAACGCATGACATCTAATGATGCCTGGTCGCATTTCCCATTGGTAAGTGAAGCAAGCACAATTTTTCTTTTTAATCAGCATGAAGATTTGTGAAGGATTCTTTAATTGAGTTTTCTCTAATCTGCACTGCAATTTAGGGTAAACTTGCAGCCTTACAAATAGCGAAGAGCTTCTAAATAATGCATTCTGTAGCAGACCGTGACTGTATCACCCAGACACATCCTCTTTTCAGTCTCTTTCTGATGTGGGAAACTTTCTCGCAACTCTGGTATAAGGCTAACTGACCGCACTTCAGTGCATAATCATACAAATCAACCCAGCCCAAATTCTGTCCTGATGGACAATGATACCTGGTTCATTATGCAGATATGTCATTCCTCTTTCTATCTCCAGAGCATAACTATCAGCAGTCAATGTATTCAAGGCATGTTTTCTTCAAGAAGAACAGGGTAAATCATCAGTCCACTCATGTACTCAGCCATTAATTTCAAACTGTATTATTATCCACAGGAATCCACCATCTCTCAGCATTCGATATTACCCAACAAAAGGGTGGCTAACAGGGACTTTTACAACTTGGGTGAGAGTTTGATGGTAACATAGACCACATTATAAATATTATTCATTAAAGCCTCTAAGGTCATGATAAATCTCTTCAACACTATATAAAGGCATCATATTATTCAATTGTATCATAACTTTCATATCTATCATTTTTTATTTATTTGTCGTTGGACATTATATATATGGGTCTTCATATTCTTTTTCAGTGTGTGAGTGCGTGGTTTATAAGTCACTTGGTTCATAAGAAAGTTATGTTGTCTAACATGAAGCCTATGGAACGAGGCTCACTACATTTATGTTTTAAATATGTGAAAAGCTAGGCACATTTATTAGAAAGTGATGCCATCAATGGGAGAACATCTATCATCAGAGTGAACTGTAAGGGATAAAATGATGAGAATGAGTGGTATACTTCATTTATTTTTTCGTGAAGGATTGAGGAAGAATGAGGTTGTCAGGTGTCTTTGTATAAAGATGGTGTTCAGTGTTCAATGGCTATGAATGCTACATAGCAAGAACTGAATCTTACCTTCAATATTATTAGAGGAACAACTGATGCCATGAATGGAGAGGTGACACCTGATCAATTTGTGACAGAAAATATGGAAAAAAATGATTACATAATGTGCTTCAGAGTGAGTGAGGCTAGCTGAGATTAGGAAAAAATATTTCATATATATATATATATTCTTTTGTTTTGTATTGTTTCCTATTTATCTTTATATGGTGTTTGTGTTCTTGTTTGAGCTAATAGAGTTTCCTTCAATGTCAACATTTGTTATGAACCGAAATATCAAATAATATAAATAAATAATTCATAAATAATCAATAATAATTAGAATAATAGTACATGTCCTAAGGAACATGACTATTCATGAAAAGGCATCAGACTGAGGGGTATCCTTTCCATCATATAATTTTTATTGGCATATCCCTTTAATACTATGTCAACTTTACAAAAAATATTTTCTTGTATAATTAATATGGATTTGAATTTGGAGTTTAGCTTTTAATTAAACTGGGTTTGCAAAAGGTTCAACTGTCAACTCTTGTGGATGGTGACGGCACTGTTTTCAGGGGTGATTGGAATTGCCTAAACTTGTTTCTAATTGTCCGTTCCCACAACTACATTCGTCACCTGAAGGTGCTACCTAGTGATTCACTGCAAAATAAAACTACAATGTTTCAATTGTCAAACAGTGGCCAAGTGACTATTGGAATGGTGGCGGTGGATGGTACAATGACTGTGATGGATGCTACGGTGGCACTATTGCAAAACAGCAATATACGGGGCTGTAATTTTGGTACTGTATGGATGATATCTATACGATTTGCAATAAAATATCAGCGGCTGGTATGGTAGTAGACAAAAATCATACGCCCACAGAATCATATAATGGATGTTGTACAATCAGTGGTCGAATTGCTAGTTGGCAGGATTACATACTGTATGATAGTTAATTAGTATGGCAAAGGATGGTACAGCACTACAGTGGACAGTATATGGACACAACAATTTGAAACAACCGATACTTGGCAGCTTTCTTAAATTTACAATTCGTTACTTGTATGGATGTATGAACACAAATCCTCTGACTTCATTATTTTTCTGATTGCCTGTGGCTTTTTCAGCAGCGGAATACTTTCTTCACTGAATTTCTGTGCTTAAATGGTCAAAGGCTAATATTTGGTCAAAGACATGAAGAAATCAAAGACTGAAAAATGGGGGGTTTGGCCAAAGGGAAGATTAAAAAGCTCCAATAAGAGCGTGGTCAAAGTCTGGATTAGAAATGAAGCTCTCATATCAAATGAAACTAGCAAAGTTTGCTCACACTAAATATTCGGAATATCTAAAATATGAAATCATCCAATATATATAAAAATGTATGAGTATAAATGATATGATGTACATCAACTGTATTCCCATTGAATAATTTCTTACTTTTTATTGTTTTTTCTTCAATTTAATGTGGAATTATTTCAGTGAAATTTCTGGTCTTGGATTGGCCAAATGCCTTATTATGGTCAATGATGGGATTTAGAGGAACTATGAAAACTATGGTTGTGGCCAAAAGCCAATTCAGACAAACTTTGATACCAAATGTGACAAGAAGACTTAGCTCACAAATTAGATATCCAAAATATTTGGAAAATAAATATATCCATTTAGGATTATATATATATATATATATATATATATATCTATATATGAGAAAAATGATATGATGAAATGCAATGAGGGTACCCCTGGTATATAAATCTAGGCGGGATGCCCTTTCATGAATAGTCATGTCCTTTCATTATACTATTATTAACTATTTGATTGTATTATTTTATATAGTTATGTTAATAAGAGCATTGTTATAATATGCTCCTTTTGTCAAGAGTGGAAAATATTACCATCTTTGTGTTTTATATCAATGTAACACTAAATCATGATCTGATTACAGTTTTATAACATTAACCAAGGTTACATTCTGGCAATAAAAGAGAATCACATGTGGCTGTGACATCCTTTTGCATTTTCCATTATGCCATATTTATTTAATATTGCCTCTATGAACTCTGGAGTTGCACTTAAGTGTACTTTTCCACCCATGAGACATCAACAGCAGACCTTTTTATTAGGATTCAATGTGGGTGAGATTTGTGTGCTGATCTGAATATTCAATTTTTCATGCACTTTTCTACAAGAAGGATAACCGATATTTTTCTTCTTGTTGACATGAAGTTTTAGCCTACAAATGATTGACAGTAGTAAGTAATTGTAAGTTTCAAATGGATTACAGGCCAGATGAAGAAATGGATATACATGCTGATCAACTTGAGGAATCGTTAATAGCTTCACTGCCAAGGAATATTTTATGTAAATTTCCTTGTGTAGGGACTGTTCTCAGGGTATCCACAGAGATGCAGATTGATGAAATCCTACGGCAGTTACCTGGAATTGAACATTGGGTGAAACTCCGTAACATGACTTGTCGCACTCAATCAGGAATCTGGGAAGGAGTTATGACTCATACAAGTAAAGTTTCTATTCTTTCCTGTCAGACAGAAGAAAGGTATGAAAGGTATGTTTCTTTCTTTCCCTTAGAATACTGTAGTTTACGTTCAATTTGGATTTTTTTTAGTTGAAAACATTGATACGTTTTGAGACAATTATGTATCTCAGGGAGTCTACAGAACGCCTTGAATCAGAATCAACACGTTTGCCTCAGTGGTGTCCTAAACTTCGAGAATGTATAACAGGTGTTTTGGCACTACCTTGTGTTTATATTGATCTTGAAATGACCATATATACTAAATAGTAAGGCCAATGCATCTCTAGTGTTAAAAGTAGATGGAGAGTGAACTTGAAACACACAATGCTGGCCATTGCCATGGATTATTTATATCTATTGGTTGGTTAACCTTCAAAATTGAATTGGAGAACGATTTGAGTAATCTATTTAGCACCTATATTCCATCTGAATTGTTAATGTAAGCAATCAATACATTTCACTGTAGAGGAGAGAATACTACTGTCATGCAGTTTGTGTGGAAAATATCTGAAGATTATGGTAATTCCCCACTAAGTAGAGTCAATGGCCTTCACTAAGATGAAATATCTCAACATTTATCCATTATTTGGAAGGATTGTTAATATTCTTTAAACACTGTTACTCTTCATTTTTGAAATGCATTCATCTTGTATTACACGAGTGTACAATCAATATTGTCACACCAGGAATGTGTGAAAATTTCTAAACCGAAATTCTACTGCAACAACTGATTTATTTTACCTACTTATTATTCACAATAAGTTATTTATGAAATCCCTTCAGCAAATATTAAAATAAATTCTATTGCAGTTTTCACACAATTACCCAAAGAAAAATACATGCACAAGAACCAATCACATCAACACAGTTGTTTTTGGACAATTGTCCCCAGAAAAACCCAATGCGGGAGAACCGGTGCAGCAGATGAGGGCTTTATTAATCTTCAGCAGCAATTGCTTTTACAAGGAATGATTTTACATAGAAACTGAAAGAAAACACCTGAGACTTTCCCCTTGAGACTTTCTGACACTTTGGAGAGCTTGTTCCCAGTCCTGTGTCACCTTTGCGTCACTCTGCTTGGCTCAGCGTGGCTCTGAGCAGCTCTACGTCCCTTTGTGTCAGCCTGCGTGAGGGCCACATCTCTCCTCTGGACTGCGTCTCTCTTTGCGCTGCCTCCCACTGTCCATGCATCATCTCCGCCTCAGTCACTGCCTGCTGCTGATGCCCTCCTCTTCCTCCACCCTGCAACTCTCCCTCTGAAATCGATCTCCTTTACTTGAGAATTGATTTTCCTAGAGATACTGGGTATCTGCTGGTGTGTTTATGTTAATTTTAGGTATGTTCTATGCTTAGAGCATTTTATTTCAATTTTCACAGTTAGCTCAATATCTTTTCCAGATTAGCAATCACGTCAGCATTAAAGTAAACTGCAGATAGAACATAAACATAAATCGCAGAAGACAAGCCAAGACAAGAGGACACAAGATGTGGCGCTAGCCAAGGACAAACCCCAATGTGGGGAAACCCTTGATCAATTCTTCTTCTATGTTCTTCAATAGTTCAACAGAGAGAGAGAGGCTCCTTTGATGCGTAGGAGAGAGAGAAGATGAGTGATTGGATGATTTGCAAATGACTCAACCTCTCTTTTATTTATATGAAACATTGGGCATGTGTGCCATACACTTAGCTGCTGGTTGACCTTGACAATTTGTCAAGTAATTAGAAATAAATTCATATCTCCATAAATACTTGTTGGAATCGAATGATCTTTAGATCAATCCTACACCTCTCGATGAGAGGAATCTAGGAAAAATATCAACAGCCATAAATAAGGTGACCCACATGGAGTTTGGCCCTATTTGCCAATTTTAACACTCCCTCTCAACTAGGGAGAACTCCATCTGCAATCTGTCTGACCATTGCTACTATTTATCCATCAAATGCACTGCCCTGCACAGCTTGACCCTTGTTCTGCTCTGCTTTGCTCAAACTATGAAGAAGAAGAAATGATCGAGGATGTATCATACCATCCTCCATTGACCCGAAGTCAGTGTCAGAGTGTGTACCACTCTCATTGATCCCAGATAAGTATCATTGATCCCAAATCAATGGAGGTCATCCTAGCATAAGGAGTATGGTAGATACAACGATGCATCCATCGATAGTACTACTGTGGTCCCTAACCTCATTTCCCTGCTCATTGATCAGATGAGAGGTACTTCCCATGAGACCCAGACTGCATGGGTAGGATGCCTCGACAAGAGAACTAATCATCCTGTCCACAGGAGAACGAATCATCCTGTCCAATAGATGCCACGAAGAACTAATCATCTTGGCCCAGAGGAGAACTAATCATCCTGTTCCGCAGTCGCCACGAAGAACGAATCATCCTGGCCCACATGAGAACTAATCATGCTGTTCCACAGTCACCACAGAGAATTAATCATCTTGGCCCACAAGAGAACTAATCATCCTGTTCCACAATTGCCACAGAGAACTAATCACCCTGGCCCACAGGAGAACTAATAATTCTGTTCCACAGTCGCCATAGGGTGTCATAGAGGAAGGTTGAACCTTTCCCTTATACATACTGCACCACTAGGGGATGGTGAATTGCGCTGTGGTCGTATGTCGCTCCAAGAAGTACCCTGCGCCCCCCTGGAGCTCCCAGAGCTCAATACATCATACTTGACCCTCATAAGAGGGTCTCTGAACGACACCTAGTCGTTTTCAGAAAGTCAAAAATTTGACCTTTCCTAGGGGCTTTGTCAAAATGTTGGCGACCTGTTCATTTGTACCGATATGTTGGAGCCTTATTGCTCCCTGCTGCACCCTATCTCGAATATAGTGGTACCTGATATCGATATGCTTGGAGCGATCATGGAATATGGGATTCTCTGATAAATGAATCCCGCTCTGGTTGTCACACAGGATCACAGTGGTATCCAATGTAAATCCAAACAACTCACTGAAGAGCTTTCACAACCAGACTGCCTCACAGGAGGCCATACTAGCAGCAATGTACTTTGCCTCGGCAGTGCTCAAAGCCACCGACTTCTGCTTCCTGCTCATCAAGGATATCGAGGCAGATCCCAAAGAGAAACAACACCCTGAAGTGTTCTTTCGGTCCACCACACTGCCTGCCTAGTCAGCATTGGTATATCTTAGTAGTCTCACATCTTCGGCAATGTATCTCAACCCATGAGTGATCATGCCACAAAGATATCTCAATAGATGCTTGGCATCAATCCAATGTGAGTGGTGGGGCTCAACCATATGTTGACTCATTGTGTTGATTGCGAAGCATATATCCGGATGGGAGTTCACCAAGAACATCAGTGCTCCGACGAGCTGACGATACTCAATAGCATTTCGTAAAACAGGTCCGAAAACACTACCACTTAACTTCTTGAAGTCAAGCTCCATCAAGGTAGTTATGGGCTTGCAGTCCACCATGCCGAATCTCTCCAATATTTTCACCACGTATTTTCCTTGAGATAGGAAAATCTCCCTTGGTTTCTGCTAGATTTCCAGTCCTAAGAAATAGTGCTTAAGTCCTAGGTCTTTCATCTCGAACTCAGAAGCCAACTCCCTCTTACATTTGTGAATGAGAGGGTCTGCACCTGTTAGAAAGAGGTCATCAACATATAGCACCAGTATGAGAGGCTTGTCACCTACAACCTTAAAGTAAAGGTTAGGGTCAGCTTCGCTCCTAGTGAATCCCAACTTCATCAAGTAGCTATCGATCCTCTCATACCACTCTCGGGGTGCTTGCTTTAGCCCATAGAGGGTCTTCCTCAACCTGCACACATGAGATTCTCAATCATAAATCTCAAATCCTTCGGGTTGCTCCACATAGACCTCTTCTTTGATCGAACCATGTAAGAACACAGTCTTGACATCCATCTGATGTAGGTTCCATCCTTGCGAAGCAGCAAGGGCTATATCGAGGTGGATGGTGGTAATATCGGGCAACAGGTGCAAATATCTCGTCATAGTCTATACCTTCCTTTTGGGAGAAGCCACGAGCGACAAAATGAGCCTTATACTTTTCTGCACTTCCATCAACTGCATGCTTTATCTTGTAAATCCATTTTGAAGTGACAACTGCTTTGTCCTAGGGTCTGGGGACCACATCCCAAACATTGTTTTTCATGATGGACTCATATTCCTCAGTCAAAGCATCCTTCCATACTTGATGCTTGACAACATCTGTGAATGGCGAAGGCTCATTTTGGATGATTGTGCTCATGATGGTTAGGTATCCCTGATACCTGTTCAACTTCTTACTTTCACGGAAGGTTACTTTGGGTGCAATGTGTCCTTCAGCATCATCAAGTGCCCACCCTAAGCCATGAAGGCCTGTCTCTAGAAGAGGAAGGCTCCTGCGGAGGAGGATCAATAGGATCCATAGGTTCTTCCACATTGAGCATCGTCTCGTCTTCCTTTTCCTTTGGTTCCCTGACGTTAACTTCTTTAGATCTTCTTAGAGTAGGAAGATTGTCAACTTTGCTGAGAGCCATATCTTCGTCAAAGGTGACATCATGGCTAATTTCGACTTTCCTTTGACCAGCCACATAGATTCTATAGCCCTTAGTATTTTCGCTATAGCCCACGAAGATTCCTTTCTTTCCAGATGCACCAAGTTTATTCCTTTTCTCCTTCGGCACATGAAAATAAACAGGACTTCCTAAAATTCTAAAATGAGATACGTCAGGTTTCTTACTAGTGAACCTTTCTTCGGGAGTCTTGGAACCCAATGCTTGATGAGGGCATCAGTTTTGTACATAGACGACGATATTTGCAGCTTCAGCCCATAGAAACTTTAGAAGTCTTTAATCATGGAGCATAGCACAGACAAGTTCCACAATCGTATAGTTCTTCCTTTCCACCACACCATTCTGCTCAGGAGTATATGGTGTAGAAGTCTCCCTCTTAATGCCAGCCTCTTTACAAAAGTCATGAAACTCATTGGATTCATATTTAGTCCCATTATCAGTCCTTAAGATCTTGATCTTCTTTTCGGTCTGATTCTTGATCAAGGCTTTGAAGTGCCGAAACCAAGAGAACACTTCATCCTTCTTTTTCAAGAAGTATATCCAAGTCTTGCGAGAATATGTATGTGTAAAAGTGAGGTAATATAAATATCCTCCCAAGGAGTTCACAGGCATCATACCAGATATGTCTGAGTGAACCAACTGCAATATATCAGAGGTCTTTCTTTGGCTTGAGGGGAATGGTCCCCTTTTAAGCTTTCCTTCGGCACATCCTGGACATACATCTTCTTGC
>APFE030496288.1:0-15684 GCA_000404065.3 Pinus taeda
CTCCATTATCAAGGATGAGACTATTTCATCAAACTATAAGGCAGTTGCATTGCTACCTATTGCAATAACCAGACTATCCCACGAATTTGGTAGAGAACACAACAAACTGATGCACTTATCTTCATCTAAAATTTTAATATCAACAGATTCTAATTGACTTACCACAATATTAAATGCATTCAGATGCTCTATTACCGAGTCTCCATATTTCATCCTAAGGTTATACATCTTTTTCCACAAGAACAGTTTATTCATCAGAGACATAGATTGGTACAAAGTCCCTAAATTGTCCCACAAAGCCTTAGTCGTAGCTTCCCCTAATACATTCAACAATACTAAATCTGAGACACACAATTGTATTGTGCTCTTTGCCTTCTAATCCAACTTCTTCCATTCTTCATCAGACACTCCTGTTGGTTTAGTACTTGGATCTACCGCGATCCACTAATCTTTATGCACCAACAGATCCTCCATCTTGAGTTTCCACAACACAAAAATCTGAGCATTAAATTTCTTGATCTCTATCTTTCCACTGCTCACCATCTTCTTTGACCACCAGAATCAATCTCGCAGATCTCCCACTGAACAGGGTCTACCACAGGCCCAAGCGAAACCCCTCAGCAACAAAGGCATCCCCTTGAAGCCAAAAATAACTTTGATACCAAATGTAGGTTTTAATCCGGTACAGAAATTACCTGCATACGAATTCTAAAACACTGAAAATAAACAATGAGAGATCATAACACATAAAACACATATACACAAATATTTTCCCATGGATCCCAAAACCGGGACTACCAGCTTGATTTTTCATTATGTTCTTTTCAATTTTATAATACATATTTATACATGCCGAAGCATCCAATACCATGGACCAAAAACCATCGCATCCAAAATCATGGACCGAAAACCATCGCGTCTAAAACCATGTGCAAAAATCATGCACAAAACCATAGGTAGGTCCGCCCAACCTAACATAGGGTCTAAAACCAAAATTTTCCAGGGCGTTGCCCTAGACCCCATAGAGTGTGGTTGCCTGCACCCCTCAAACACCCTGTGACCCCCCTGCTACGCAATCAATGCAATGAAGGGGGGGCTCCACCCTCCCTCTAACCCCCCCAATTAAATACATGGGTTAGTCATGGAAAGAATATAACAAAACCCAACACCGCTTTTCACATAACATCTTAATCGAGGTATTCAAAGATTTAATATACTTACCTTTCAGTCCTTTGAGAAAACGTCGTTTCGCTTCGCTATAGCTCACGGTTGTGTCTATTTCGAACTTGGTGATGAATCACCCTGTTATCTGATCAAGCCAGTGGTCTACAACTCGCGTGATCTTATCTTCCGATGCCTCTAGTATATGCACCAACTTTGTGGTCCACATTATTGGTCGGTCGAGCTTATACCTTCCCTGGTTGTCAGCTAATCTCGCGATCCAATCATATAGCTTTGATGGAAAGGATGCAAAGAAAATCTCATGGGTTTCCCTATACACATAGCGATCCAACCACCTTTTCTCAGATAGTTGCATAGTTCTATTTTCCTGCGTTGCGAACTCGTGAATTTTTTGATCCAACCACTCCTTAATTTCATTCTTCATGGGATTCCAATGTTCTTACATCACACATACCTTAGGTAGATCCCAGTCCCGATGATGGAACCATTTGTTAGCTATGTGGGGCCCGAACTAGGTTCGGCAGTGAGTTTAGCCAAGAAAATCCTGATATTACCAGCCCTTTCAGCAACAGTCTGCAGAGTGCGGCTTGAAGTCTCACCTGAGGTAGTATGAGAGGGTGCTGGAACCAGGGTTCCACACCCTACGGACGTCTTGATGTGGGAGATCGGTGCCTGATCCACCCTTTGCGCTTACGAGATTATGCACACCCGAAAGCTTTTGGTGTTCTGTGGAACTGCCTTCGTGCAGCTTCAGCCGCAACGCAATCAATGTTACTTACCCAATTCCTCCTTAATTAGGGTTTGTTCATTAATTACTAAGAATATTCTTAATCATAAGCATACATATAAGTGCACGCAGATAAATAAACAGGTACTATCAACACATATGATTCAATTACAGATCTATGAACCAAATGCACAATATATCAAACCAATTGACCTTTATTAATAATGTCTTCAAAGCTTGATCCAATATAGACTCGACTCCTTCTTGCGCACTCAGCTGCAGGGGTCTGTGCACTTAGATGCGGACTCTACTAGGCCTTTGTGCACTCACTGTTATAGTCTAACCATCTCTTCACATCTATCTATTACTTCTCAAAAAATGCAAGACTGAATTTACACTTAGAGCCTCACTCTATTTATACAATCCCATGGCCCGCGGACCATGGGTAGGCTGACACACTCTATATTAAATTACATTATTTTAGGGCAGACAACCCTAGACTCTCGTGCTCCGTGCCTGCAGTTTGCGGGGTCTTTACATTACATTTGACCAAAACTCGGGCTTCAAACCCCAAAAACATGCTATGGGGTGATTCGCTGCCCAACAGCAGGGCCATCCAGGGGTTTACCATAATGAGACACTTTCAGACATAGTCTAAAAGTATCTCACATATGAGAAGTAAATTTATTCCATTATGTAGGCCTCCCATCAATGTAAGCATTACATTATGGGGAAGGAAATACTCATGCACATAGACCACCAATTGTTGTAGTTCATACAGACACAAGGGAAGTTGCAGAACGATCGCCATAAAAAATGGTCCACATACTTGCAACAATTCCATTTGAAAATTAAGTACAAGAAGGGAAACACCAATAATGTTGTAGACTGCCTCAAGCGACCACCAGTATTGGCACTGATCACTGTGCTTGACTCCTGTGGGCACGAAACTTCGGGGTGGCCTCATCTTTACAAGAGAGATGCAAAATTCGGTAGCACATACCAACAAATTCTGGAAGGGAAGCAAGTTACAAATTTTCACCTAAAATATGCATTGTTATGTTGCCTGGGACACATCTGTGTTCATTCAAGTGAGCGTGCCAAGATGACTTGGGAAGTGCACTATAGTTGGGTTGTTGGACATTTTAAAGTAGAGAAAACAGTGGTAGTACTACAAAAGCATTTTTATTTGCTGAACCTTCATTAGGATGTTGGGAGGTACATTAAATTCTACACCGTGTGCGCCATTTTCCAAAGTAACCACTAAGAAGCAAGACCTATATACTTCTCTTCCTACTCCTAGTCGACCTTGTGAATCCATCTCTATGGATTACATGTTGATCTTTCCTTCTTCTAAGCACAACAATGACTGCATTTTCATGGTCATTGACAAATTCTCTAAAATTACCATTATGGCATACTACAAGAAGAGGATCACATCAGAGGCCACTACTAAGATCTTCTTTGAGCAAGTATGGGTACACTTTGGGATCCCACAATCCATTGTCTTAGATCGGGATAGTAGATTCCTAAGTGCAGTTTAGTCAAGTCTCTGGTCTATACCGGATACCAAGCTTACTAAGTCCACAACTTTCCATCCCCAAACTGATGGCCAGACAAATGTTGTCAACATATGATGATTGTACAAATTTTACGCATGTGCAACTCAATGCATATATGCACTTGGGATGAAATACTCCCCTTTGTCTAGCAAAGCTACAAAAAAGCTCTCCACAACCGAATAGGCCACAACCCCTTTCAGGTAGGGTTGGGATTTCAGCCATTACGCCCCATTAATGCGGCAATACCATTTACAACTACTCAGGCACATTCAACTCACGTCTAGTCCGAAGCCAACGAGGTTAATAGATTCATTGAGTGCATTCAACACATCCACCAATAGGTCCATGATATATTGGACAGAGCTAATGCCAAGTACAAGCAGGGCTATGATCAGCATCCGGTTCTGCATAAGTTCTAGGTGGGTGACAAAGTTTGGCTACACTTACAGAAGGAGTGTTTTTCTGGACCCCATCACAATCTTCACCCACTTTGATATGGGCCATACACCGTCACCAAGGCTATTGGGGACAATGACTTCAAGCTCTGCAACTAGTGTTCAATGTAGATCACCTTCAACCATACTTTCCACCATTGCTAGACACATCCGACATTATAGAACATCTCACACCAACAGAGCTAAACCCAGACGACATGGAACATGCCACAACTGATCGGATCATGGATACAAAGATCAAGAACACTTGCCAATAGATAATCAAACTATATCGAGTTGTCAAACAAGGCCAACTCCTTCACCAGGGAAAGTGGTTCACGAGGGACCAGGTTCAACATAAATTTGCTCACCTCATGGAGGCTTTTCACACCATGGGGACTATTACCTCCTAAGGAGGGAGGAATGATCTAGGTAGACATTGGTGGCCATTCACCTATTCCACCTAGACCTCCAATTGGTTTCATATGTTTCCTTGCTATGGCAGCATTTACTATTTTTAGTAGTTTTTTGAGTCTGGAACTTCCGAAGTAGTTTTGACCCCCTAAACGACATTTTTCTGAGGTCCGCAGTAGACCCATAGCCATTAGAGTTGCAGGCGGCATGAGTTAGCCACAAATCCTGTAGTATTCGAAGGGATCTTTCCAACAAGGTACCGTACGCGCCAAACATAGATAATATGACCAAGTTACGATGCTAGGAAGTCGGCTACCCAACTAACCTCAATGGAGCCCACAAACCCTTGGTGTTCCATCTCCTTGCGTTAGGTTTTTGGCTATTTAGGGTTCTGTCTTGTTGTTCAATAATAAATAGGCCCTTGAGCCTCATTGTAACACAGTTCAAAGGGATCTAGCCACCACATCTCCTCTCAAAGATAAGCTACCATCGCCCGAGCTAGTTTATTTCCATTTCTGTTGGTAAGAATATTTCAATATTTTATATTAATGAAATGAAGTGTTATTTCTGTTGCATCTCTATATTTATGCTTATATAACTGATTTGTTGCATTCCTATTTAAGTTCAGATCAATTTCTCCTTTAAGGGGGAGACTTAGAATAATGGAGAAACGTAGAGTGTTCTAGATTCGCTGTTGGTTGAGATTATGGGTCATATTTAGTTCATAGATCATATTTATGAGAAAGTTGTTGTAACTTCTCAACAGATCCCTAATCCTATATATCATGTATGAACATTCTAATTGATTGAATGCAGACACTCTTTAGATTGAGCTAGGCTCACCTAAAAGTTTCTCATTTCCTTCATATTCTATCTCTCCTAAATTTTAGTTGTTTCACACACAATATTAAAATTCAATGCAATTTTAAATGTCATGGAGATTTTATTCTTTTAGAGACCGTGGAAATTAAGAATCATTGTCATCTATTTCATATACAATATTACAATTCAATACAATATTAAAGGTCACAGAGATATATTACAATTCAATACAATTTTAAAGGTCGCAGAGATTTTATTTTTCTACAGATAGTGGAGATGCATTTGAAAGATAATACATATTTTTTAAACCTTTCATCGAAGTGTAAGAAGAGCCATTCATGCAGCATCCATGATAGTGATTTTATTGTTGAGATATGAAGCATAGTTGTCCACTCTAAACACCAAGTTTCTGTTTCAATAAAAATAGTGAAACCGTTGATTCTAAAAATGTGAGATTTCATCCACACTATTTGTATTGTGGAAGAAATCTTGGATGACACATCGTGGATCAAAGAGAACCAATTTAAAAATACAAATACTTTTCCAACAATATACAAACCAGCAAATGTGTCTGTGATTGCAATACTTCATCTATTTCAATTTTTTTATGAAGGAAACGAGTTACTTCTTGATTTATTTCAAATTTTTAGGGAAAGAAATGAGTTGCCTTTCTAAATGAAATGGTTAGGACAACAATTCCAATCAAATTTCTAGTAAATCAAACGAAACAAACTATTTATGTGAATGAAAAAAACAAAACAAGTGACTAAACAAAATAATACATAAATTTAATTGGAAAAAAAAAATGAAAACACACAAGAAGATGATTGAGAAATACAATAAATCTCAACCTATTCCACTAAATAATATTTCCTCAACTTCAAAAGTAAACCTCACACTTATTTTTTTTTCCATAATACAATTAAAAAACTACAAACACAAGCTTTGGTTAATGAATTTGTATATGCATTATTGTCTCCATCTTAAATTACATATCAAATTCGTATATGCATTATTGCATCTATCTTAACTTACAAATCAATTTTAATTTACGTTGACGAAAAATAATTTATTAATTTTAAATTTTGGTTTTCAAAATTAAATACTATGTTTGGGTTCATTAACTTAAAATATGAGATGTATTTCACAATAATTTATTAATTTTAAATTTTGGTTTTTAAAGTTAAATATTATTTTTGGTTTCATTAATTTAAAATTTAAAATTATTTATTATTAAAGAAGAAAAAAAATCTCATAAATTTAGTAATAAAATGCATATGGGTTAATCTCAAAACTAGATTATTGAGACTGAAGAGCTCATCATGATATGAAGAGAAGTCAACTTTTTTATTTATTTAACTCAATCAAAATTAAAATAGTCTTCAAACACTTTTTTAGATATTATTAAAGATTAAAAATTAAAAAAAAAAATCAAATAATTTTTAAACTAGAAATAATAGAGGGAGGCTTAGAAATTGAAAAAAACCCAATAATTTGAATAGAGATAGTGGTATTGGCATTCTTTTTAGGATTCTTCATTAGAGTTTATTTTCTTGATCCTTCATGTATTTTTTTGTATTCATCATCCTATTCGTTAACTCCTTTTATTATTTTTGTTATTTGTTTAATGGGTCTGAGCCCATATTTTATTGTTGACCCCGTTTTATTTATTGACTATTATATATATATATATAGATATATAGCTTTTCTTTTGAGTTGTGCATATTTTTGTTTTATTTTATTTAATTTTCCATTAATTATTTTTAATTCATTTTATTTTGTTTCCATTAATTATTTTATCTATCAAATGACCTTGTCTTGATTAGGGTCTTCACTCATTTTTATAGTTTTTGGTTCCCCTCCTTGACTTTGAGTATTTTTATTTTTTATTTTCATTTTTAAATATTATTTCTCAAAATCTAGCTATTTAATATAGCAGTTACTTATTAACATTTGTTTTTAATAAACTAATATCACAATTTAAATATTATTTTTAAAAACTAGTAATATTTGGTTTAATAATAAATTAATTTAAATATTATTTTTCAAAATCTAGCCGTTATATAGCGTTACATATTATATTTTTTAATAAATTAATAACTAATATCATTATTTAAATATTATTTGTTCAAAAACTAGCCCTACCTATTAATATTTTTAATAAATGAATAAATATATCATCTATTTAAAATTGATTTTTTCAAAAACTAGCCCTTTAATTAATAAAATAAAATATCTATTTAATATTTTGGTTCCAAATAATGACTATATTGAACACGTGTTAGTTTGAAAAGTGTCAAGCAACCATTATTTTATGTATTTTAACCAAAAAACTTTACTTAATTTCTAAATTTTTTTTTACATGGTAAATAAAAAAAATATAATATTTTAACTTAATGTACCACACATTTATAAAATATACTTAATTATTTTAAATCAAATTTAATTATATTCCATTTATAAAAACATATTTAAATTTTTTTATGTTTGAAAATTGTAAATCCATTTAAAATTTATTTTCATCTTGTTTAAATTTTAGAGCATATGAAGTACTCACATTCTTATCAGTTAAACAATTTTTAACGAACATATCACTCATCTACCTAATTTTTAGATCCGGATATTTTGTCTTTATACTTTATCCTTTTTCTTAGCTTTGTTTTAATATATTAACAAGGCAGGCTGCGTGGCAGCTAGTCCCTGCCTTTAGCAAGCCAGCAGCCATTGTCTGCTTTATTGCCTGCAAGATTATCTGAAAAAGCCATTGTTTTGCTTTATTGCCTGCATGATTATCTGAAGTGTCTGCATGTTCACTGGAGCCTCATGGCTTCCCTTGCATAGCCCCTAGACTCCAACCCCGAAGCCATTGTTTTGCTTTATTGCCTGCATGATTATCTGAAAAAGCCATTGTTTTGCTTTATTGCCTGCATGATTATCTGAAGTGTCTGAATGTTCACTGGAGCCTCATGGCTTCCCTTGCATAGGGCCTAGACTCCAACCCCGTGGATATATGCATGGCAGTCCAGATTGTTAATCGGCTGCCCGGGGATATATGCATGGCAGTCCAGACTGTTAATCGGCTGCGTTGCTATCCATTAGCATGATCTCCTTTGCGTTGGATAAACCGTTTGTATGCATGGCAGATAAACCATTAAAAATGGTATATAATAATCTTTCATGCAGATTCTTTTGACATAGAGGATAGCCATTAATATTGTCTGCATTAATGTTTTTGATATGTGATAAGATTTGCGTGGATATCCATTGGAGCGTTGATAACCTTGGCACGTTTTTATTGGTTTACGTGGAGGTCCCAGCCATTGTCTCATGGACCAGCGAACCAGAAAAATCCATTGTTTTGCTTTATTGCCTGCATGATTATCTGAAGTGTCTGCATGTTCACTGGAGCCCCTATGGCTTCCCTTGCATAGCGCCTAGACTCCAACCTTGTGGATATATGCATGGCAGTCCAGATTGTTAATCGGCTGCGTTGCTATCCATTAGCATGATCTCCTTTGCGCTGGATAAACCGTTTGTATGCATTGCAGATAAACCATTAAAAATGGTATATAATAATCTTTCATGCAGATTCTTTTGACATAGAGGATAGCCATTAATATTGTCTGCATTAATGTTTTTGATATGTGATAAGATTTGAGTGGATATCCATTGGAGCTACTGTTCGCTAATTGCCAACTTTGAAACACTCTTCCCCGCTACTAACACTTTCAGTTATTTCTTGTATGGGGCACCACGGCCTCACGGTACAATAAATACATCATTTTATTCTCATTCTCAGCCACGCCTACAAACTCACTGACGATAAAGAGCTCAGCTGATTGGGTTGTTTTTTCACAACAGATCTCAGAGGCAGTGTGTCGTTTCTGAGTAGACATGGCCGTCACCGAGCCCATACATGTTGCCCTCTTCATCATATTAATTGCGATTACCGTGCATGCAGTACAGAGTGCGTTCTTTGATTTATCTATGGCTTGTTCTTGATCCGTTACTCTTTTTTATATCATTTACTCGCTGTTTACAATAGTCATTGCATTAATCATAGAGGTCTTGCCGGCGTTACTTTGTTTTTTAATAGTCAGTGAATTAATCATAGAGGCGTCACATAGTTAATGTGTTGGGATGATGTACTGTATTTGTTCAGGCGCCATTATCAAGTGCGAGGAGCTTCCCGTGGAACTCTGCGCCTTCTCTGTTTCCTCGTCTGGTAATAGATGTGTGCTCGAGAAGGATGTAATGATGAACGACACCTTGCAATTTGAATGCCAGGTAACTTTTAATTATTAATCATAAAAACCTCACATTACTTACACAACTAGCGATTTTAATAGACACGTCATTGGCGACGATCATAATCTTGACTAGCAATATTGGTTATACATCATTAGTCATCGCTTGTGATGGTGGAAAAAATGGTGGGATGGATAGAAAGCGAACAGTGCATAAATGCGTGCGGCTTGGAACGGATGGTTGTGGGAATGTCCACCGATTCTATACACGAACCGGAATTTAGTACCAAGTTTTGTTCTTCCGAGTGCCGCAACAATTGCCCCAACATCGTCGATCTGCATGTCAATCTCGCTGCGGGAGAAGGTTGGTCCCTCGGATGCCCTTTGTTCTGATGTCAACAATTCATTTAAAGTATTTACGTAATAAGAGATTTGAGGCATGGTTTTGACAGGAATATCTATAGCGAGCATGTGCGAATCACAGAAAAGCAGATCCGGCAATGTGATCAAGAAATCGGAGACCGATTTGTCCAAGTCAAAGTCAAGCATCCGTTCCAAATCGTCTCAATCCCCGAATCGAAAGGAAACCATAAAATTGAGTCGGAAGTTGCTGTAATTGGACACCCTTGTTACGGCAGACCATTATCATTGGTAATTGCATGGAGAAAAATGCAGCATTAAACATAGTTACCAAATTTGCCTGTAATTCTCTGCATCACACAGCATGTAAGACCTGTAATTCTCTGCATCATGTAATTCTCTGTAAGTTGCTGAAACTAAAACTTAATTTCCTGAATTAAATTAGCAATTGTATATTACGCAGTAGCAATGCATTTATAAAATTAGATTCAGAAAGGAGGACTGGGTCGTCAGTGCACATGCATTTATAAAATTAGATTCAGAAAGGAGGACTGGGGTCAGTGCACATACCATAGGTAGAAGGGTTGTCGGTTCTCGGGAGGACACCATTTTTCAATTCCGCCTTTATTTTGTCCATCTCAGAGTTTTCATGCAACCCCAGCCGAGTATTGTAGCTGCATCCGGGCTTGTCGAACCTCATTTTCAGTTCAGTCTCCTTTTCCATCATGTCCCACGGGGTTCGAACTGACAACTTGTTGTCTCTGGATACCCCCCGCGAAGAAGAGCGAAGTCGGTCCATCGTGTCAAGCATCTACCTCATCGTCCTCATTGGCGATAATGGATCGACAAGACCTGTCAAACCCCCAAAATGTTCCCCATCCATCGGTCAGAAGCCAAACTAAATTATACACATAGTTAAAGCTCAGGCTTGAATTAGCATGAACGATCAAAGAAATCTTCACAAATCCTGGAACAAATTCACAAATTCCTGCCGACTTAGGGACAAACCTCAGGTATCCCTACCTGATTAGGAACAAATTCAATTGAAGAATAAAGTTAACCAAAAAAAACCTTCAAAATTATAGGATTATAAACTTACCGAAAGGCGAAATCTCTGTCGCCCTTTCCACGGCCCTAGGCCTCTGTTCAGCAACATTTTTGGTGCTAGTATTTTGCACCTCTATGGCGCCTTCCTTGCTGCTTTCTGCTCTCACAACAGCCGCCTTTAGACGCCGCTGTTTAAAAGAACTCAAACTCACTTTAGACTTCAGCCCGTTACCAGAGGGAACGAAAGCTCCATTTCTGCTGCCTGTCGGAATCGAACAGGCAGAAGCAGTTGCCGGAATGTACAAACTAGAAAGAGTGCAAACCATTATTATTTACAGAACCGAACCTGTGGAAATACAGAATGAAAACACAAATTAAGACGTTAAGTGGAAATTTTAAATAATGGAGACTTTAACACGTGGATATCTTGAAGTGGAGACTTTAAGAATTTTTAAGAAGAAAGCTATATATGGTTTAACCGGATCATTTCAAGATGTACACGCAACGGCCGGATTGCTGACAAATGAATTAGCGAGAATTATGAGGTCTAATGTTATCGATAATTATACATAAAGCTTCAAAAGCTGATTTCAAGGTTTAAGTAAAATAGTGCAGCCAAATTAATCGCGGGAGGACTATATTTGACATGGGATGAATACAGAATTCGATGTAGTCTCTAGACGGTGGATACGAGCTGAAGCTTACTGCCGCCTGTATAACTGTCTACTTGGATGTTTTTTATCTAAAC
Source organism: Pinus taeda (assembly GCA_000404065.3). Classification (NCBI taxonomy): domain Eukaryota; kingdom Viridiplantae; phylum Streptophyta; class Pinopsida; order Pinales; family Pinaceae; genus Pinus; species Pinus taeda. The sequence goes on from APFE030496288.1 coordinate 11,544, forward strand.
ATTTAGATGTTTTTGGGTGAAATTACAGCGTGGATTTCAATACATTTAGTGTTATAAATAAAAAATATTTATTAATCTATTTTCAGAATGGAATCATATCACTGGAAAATATATGGCAGCATTAAACTATAGCGCGCGTATATATCAAGATTACCAAAGATTATATACACATGTTTATACCGCTATCGCTCTATGACTAATGATTAAAACTATTATGACTAATGTTACACCTTGCATGCAAGCCACATGCTACACTTATACACACCAAGAAGGCGATTACGTGTTACCCCGTAAGTGAGGCATAAAAGCTACTGCCCTTTGATTTTCAATCGACACAGAATTCAGATTGCATTATGGACTGTTGTTGCGGGAAGAAACAAACGTGCTCATACAACACAGTTGCTAAGATTGCCCTGTATATCATGGTGTACCTTCGGCATGTGTGGAGATATGGGAACCGTAAAGGCTGGATTGCGAAATGGGAGGGTATTTCCGATCTGGGTTTTATCGGACGACATGGGAGGACCTGTGTTTGTTGATGGTCGTAATTCCATCTGGAGATCTCCAGAATTTCAATTCGGTTCTTGAATCCAATAAGGCTTACCAATATTTATTCTCGGCGAGAACTCTGTCCTGAGAAATATTCAACGGATGGGATGCTGTTCATTCGGGTTGGATCTGACTGAGATTTGCAGGAAGAAGGGGAAGTGATTGTGGCTGGGACTGGAAAGAGGTAGAAGCGCAATGTATAATAACTAATTGCTTCACTTGCCCATGAAAAAGGAGAAAGGATGAGGATGCGCTCTGGCAAACATAGTTTAAGAACTATTGGGAATTTTTGTATTTTATGCAGGGTCAATGACCTTAATTTTCATCGAACTAGGTTGAGATCCGGATTGAATTAGACCTCGCGAAGGCATAATGGGGAGTCCAGATATGAGATAAGTTAGACTGCTATGTGAAACTTGTATTGCATGCCTTGAAGCATAAGACCTCCGCTGTCAATGGCATCTTAGTGGGCAGACTCAAACAATCCCCTGTTTCAGAGGACAATAACAACATTAGCACAAAAGCCGTGGAGATCATCGATATTATTCCTCTTTCCCATTCTCAGCTCAACCTCTTACCCACTTTGGAGATCGCTATCACTTAGGTATGTCAACATTTTTTTTATCAACCAATAAACCATGCCCATTACTATGTTGGATCCAAATTAAGTTTGATTTCAAGACTAACAGACTGACTACAAGGCCGGTATCTCTTCAGCGTTCTCTGATCTGGGCCATGTCATAGGTTAATTGTTTAGTTTATTTAATTAATTTTCATTCCAAGCATCATGCACCAAGGGGGTATTCTTGCCTTGATTTTTTTTCGTAATTAGTTTGATTTAGAATTGCTTTCCGCAAACATGCCCCGGGGTCGCAACTCATAACATGGACTTCCTTCAGCCAAGGTGTTAGCTCTGAGGTATATCTATTCTGCCAAAATTGCCGAGGGGTTTCTATTTCTCCAAATCCTAAGGTTTGCCCCAGCCTCATCTCTTTTTTACATGCTGTTCGGGTGGGGTAGACCACAGTGAGAATGGAACCCCGGTGGACAGCATAATACTCCCTCACCGAAGAACCAAGACCCTACTAGCTAAGTATTGATGGTTTGATTTATGTTCATTATAGGACGCCATGTTTTATAGGATCATGTTCATAGCTCCTTTCTTGGATTCGATCCTCATAAGACCTTTACCAATGTCATGAACATTGCGCATTTTAGGTGCTTCTTGCCAGGAGCATTTGCCTATATGAGTTGTTTATTGATTGATTTGTTGTGTACACAAGCCTCCTTTCTTCCTAGGAACAATATATTTTTTAGTCACTATCTGGAATATTCTCCAGATGCAGGGATTCAGTTCAATGGGCATGCTCTCTAGCAATAGCAGCATGTTTGCACTAATGGTTAACAGGTCTGATTACATTTTGGATCTTGCGCTTGGAGGGTGGTAGTTACTATCCAGGCCAAGCCTATACTGATATTGCTGTAATTGCACCTACTGGATATTGTTATAATTCACCTGTTGTGGCCTATGTAATAAATTAAAAAGAAGTCCACCTTAACTACTGAAAATCAGGTCATGCCAATGTGTAATTCTGACCATCTTTAGAATCTCAGCAAAATTTGAAAATAAATTCATTGATTAAATTTGAATCTCACAAAAATTTGAAAACAAATTCATTGATTAATCCTGTCAAAATTTAAATATGTGCATACTAGGCTCTCTCTTTAGAAAAAGAGGAAAAAAAAGTGAACTGCAAACGCAGCCTCCACAAGCTAAGTATTGGAGTCCAGATTACAAAGTCGCCCTATTTCATAGTACAAAATTTCCTGACAGACTTAAAAGCCAAGAAAATACGTTTCGTAGTCATTAAAAAAAGTGCTAGAACAGGCCTGCTCACACACACAACTAGATGAATCCATAAAATAAGAAAATAAAATTATTATGTTGATTTATTACTGCATTGGGCTATGGGTTGTCACAGTTGGGGTGTGGCCTCGGGAAATGTCACAAATTAGTTTCAAGTGATAGAAAAAGCATGAAAAACAGCACATGCAAAGGATTGCAGACATTTTCCCAAGTGTTAATACTGCAAATTTTTCCCAAGTGTTAATACTGCAAATTGAGAGAAATTTATTGCACTCGTTCAAAAATCTAAACATTTAGCATATCATTTTCTATTCTGTATATAAAAAAAAAATCAAACAATAACAGAATAAAGCATTTCAACTAGACTTATTCAGATGACCAAAAATGAACTTTGAATTGAAAAGGCGAAACTATGGACAACAATATGAAATATAAAAAAATTGGTTTCAGTTTGCTTTTTACAACAAGTCTTTACCTGGCCAGCTCTGAATTTTGGTTGAAAACTTTGTCAGATTATACCTGATAAGTGATGACCATGTTCTTCCAGAATAAAATCTCAGCCATTTTGGGGCTAAATGTGATTTGAAACATAAAGCTAAGCCTAAAATGTGATTGTGGAATGAATGTGGTGCAGATGATGGACGAGGAAGCAAAAATTGAGGCAGAAGTAGCAGAGGTCCAAACATGGTGGAACTCAGAGCGATTTCGCCTCACACAGAGACCATACATTGCAAAGTATGTAGTTCGTCTGAGAGGTACCATGGGCCAGAGCTATGCGTCAAATGAGCTGGCCAAAAGAAATACAATGAAGAAGTGAAATGAAGAAGTGTCACCGCACGTAGAGCCTGCAACAAAAATAGGGGTGCTGAAGCTTGCAACAATGCCTCCAGCAACAGTCCTCTTATCAAGATGCCATCACCGCCCGTATGTTCGACAGCGCGTATGCTCGAAAACACCAGCTGAACTGTGCGAAGGCTATCCTGGAAGGAGCGTGGGTAGCCAAGTGTAGCGGGGTAGCCAGGTGTAGCCAGGAACCTGTGGATGGTTATATGTTCACATATACCAGCATGTTCCTCACTGTTTGAACTAACATTAAATTTCCTCAACTAATACTAACATTAATTTACGCGGTAGGATTTACAAGTTTCAAAATATCACATAAACAAAGAAGATAACCTATTGTTTTAGCTTCGGTTCAGCTTCGGTCAAGCTTCGGTCCTCGGGAAGAGGCCAAATAACACGACTAATAAATATGTTGCTGAGAACTTGGGTTATCGCTAATAAAAGCAAGTAAAAGCAAGTAAAAGCAGCTAAAAGCAGCTAAATTAATGCTATGTCCATCGTGATCGATTACTATAGTCCCATGCCTGAAGGCAGGGACTAATAAGACTATATTACTCACTTTAATGGATTAGTAAATTTCGAACTATATGTACATCTGATATTTCATCTAACAGGATCTCGTTTTCACTTGCTATTATCATCTTTCATTTTTACCTTTTTTCAATGTCTGGTTAATCTTTTGTCATTATGGGCAGCATTTCAGTTCATGCACATTGCACTTTTTTCTGGTTATATCTATATGCTTCCACATCTTACTATGTTTAATATTTTTTACATTTTTTTTTTCTCTCTTTTTATATTTAGATTTTATATCAAATTTATGTTGGGATTTGATATAAGATCTATTTATGTTGGTTTAATTTTTAGTTATATATATATATT
>APFE030496291.1:25470-46563 GCA_000404065.3 Pinus taeda
ACATGGCATGATCCAGATTAGACTGTTGGGCCATCCATCAAAATTTAGTAAACATGAAGCTATGTACACACCTTGTCTTCTCTTGGAAATATGGGATCTTTGTATCAGCAAAGCAGAGCATATTTGGCATTTGAATTTGCCAATCATGAAATATGAAACCTATTGGTATAGGTATCCAACAAAAGCAATGCTCATTTACCTCTTTGATGGGGAAACCTCCAGCTAGGCAAAGCTCCAATTACAAAATGATTCTCAAGACATCCCACTAACTCGTTTCTACTACTTTATATAGTTTCTATCTAGCTTCCCAGGAACATTCTAGTGGGTGGAACCTTATAATAAATCATCTTACAATTATTGTTTTCACATTATATCTACTACATGGACTTATTTAATAGAGATGGCCTTGATACATAGCAATGTATCGATCTACTTAAGGGGGTTAGAGTAGGACCCTAACATGCCCCCCCCCCACCCAATAAAGAAACATTGTCCTCAAGGATGGAAATGGGGGAATTGCTAAATGATCTATGTTGGTTCCCATTTGGCATCCTTGAGTAGTTTATCCTTCCAATATACCACGATGGCCTTGGGCTACAACCAAATGGAACCTTCTCCATCTAGTTCAAGAAGCCTAGTTTGAAAATAACAATTAGAGCCAACCACTTTCCTTAAGCAAGAAACACAAAATATTAGTGGAACTTTAGAATGGCTAGAAAGCTTCAATTTATAAGCCACTAGCCCAATATATTTGAGGACCTTATAGGGGCCATAAAACTTAGGATCAAACTTCTAGTGTTAGTTGCATTTTAGTGAGGTCTTTTTATAAGGGTACAAATAAAGGAACAATGGATCCCCTTTGTCATGGAAAACAATGTTGATTAGCCCATCACTTCATGCAATTTTGAGCCATGACCACATTACCCTTGAGAGTGTAGAGGATGTCAAATTGAATTATGAGAGTTGTGTTTTCCACCTACACATTAGAGAATCTTTATAAGTCAAATAGTACTAATGAGGGATTTTAACCGTAGAAATAAATCCTCAGAGGGATTCATTTGAGTGGCATAATGATAAGTTGTATTGTATCACCATTCATCTAGAGGTAACCACTAAACCCATTGGGATTGTCTCTTTAAAGTAGAGCACCTTAAATACACTTCTAAGAGCTTGTTATTAGCTTAAATGTGACCATTATTTTGGGGGTGATATGCAACATTAAAATTCAATTAAGTACATTGGATTTGAAATAAATCTTGAAAATAATATATAGTAATGGTGGCCCAATCATGGTCCATCACAATCAACTGTAACCTACCATGGAGCAAAAAATGAGCATATTTGGAAAGGCATTTAACCAATATCAAGAGTATAGATTTATTGCTAGATTTTGGTAACCCCACAATGAAGTCCATATAAATGTTAATTCATACAACCAATGTAATGGGTAAAGTTTATAGCTCACCTAAAGGTTTCACTATCTCTCCTTTATGTTATTAGCAAATGTCACACTCTGCCATAAAGGTGTGAGTGTCCGTCTTCATGCCTCCCCAGTAAAATGAATGTTTACATATGTTTTATGAAACCTTGAATGACATGTTGTGGAAGTGGAATGTACTTCAAATAAGTATTTGATTTAAATGCTAACTACTTATTCAAATGAAAATCCCCTTTGTGGCGAATCTCCTCATTTTTCCAAGTGTGACCCTAATACACATGGTTCCATTTGAAGTTGTTGGATCGGGATAGTGATCTTGGATCTCTTAACCATTCTTTCTATATTTGATTCAACAAGTACACTATTATGAAGGAAAGTGAAAAGAGGGATCCCTCCACTTCATACTTCCTAGAGAGAGAATTTTCTACCACATTCTCCTCACCTTTCTTATAATTATCACATAATCATATCCCAACATTTTAGTGACTTGATTTTTTTGCTAAGTGTAGATTTTAACCCTGTAGAGTTAATTGTTGCAATCTGATTCTTAAAAAAAAAATAGAAAATATGCAATGGAAAACACACACATTAACACATATATTTTATCCTAGAAACCCAAACCAATAAATCCAAAAATTATTTTTACTATGTGTGTATATATATTTATAGTATTAGAATACAATCTATGTATAATATAGATTATGTGACATTCATAAACCACCAATCCATTTACCATGGATTATAATATAATTTTAGTTCCTTAACCAAAACTACAAAATCATAGCCTAAGTTTCCATGTGCCACAAAACCACTAAAGAAAAAACAATGTGTTGAAAACTGCCAAAAATATATGCAAAATGTTGCCCAAAAAAAATGGGGGGCACTACACCTGATGCAACATACAACATGTGTAGGTAGTTGTGCAAAGAACATAACACATACCCAAGATTATCTCACTTGTTGTTTTCTTTGCATAGAGGAGGTCAGTATGTGATCAACAATATATGGTATTAATACCCATTGTTTCTCTACACCAAAATAAATTCTCAGTGCTCATAGATTTTGTTAATGATTCTAAAATATTCTTCAAAGTGTCCACCTTCACCAAGAGTACCTTCTTTCATTTGGTCATATCTCTCACAAACTAATATTGAACATCAATGTTCTTTATCTTAGAATGATATGTTAGGCTCTTCGCTAGGAATATTGCACTATGACTATCACAATCTATCCTCACAACTCATTCTACCAATCCAATTTGTGAACATAATCTCTAAAACCACACTTCTTCCTTGCTTGCATGAGTGATTTCCATTTATTTAGCTTCTGTAGTTTAGTGTGTCTCTATATACTATATCTTTCTCATCCAACTGATTGCTTCTCCAAATAGGTTAAACACATAGCCCTTGTATATATTTTGTGATCCAAATATCCAACCTAGTCTACATCAAAAATTCCATGTACGTACAACAAACTGTCCAATCTTGGTCTTCCTAGTAGCATAATTCATAGCTAGTAGTGCCACGTAAATACTTGAAACCCCTCTTTATTGTTGTCCATTAATGCCTTCCCTGGTTGTAACATATATATGCTTAATACTCACACTACATGTGCAATGCCTGATCTACTGTGGACCATTGCATACATCAAACTTATAACTGCACTAGCATATGGAACATGAGACATGTCCTCTTCCTCTTCCAATGTCTTGAGATGACGATCCACAAATAACTTTACACCTATAGGAGTATGCACCTTTATAGATTTGCATTCCTACATATTAAACCTTTACAATATTGTCTTGACATACTTCCTTTGATTAACCATAGTTTCCAATTTACCCAATCTCTTTTAATTTCTAGTCCCAAAATGAAATTTACAGCACTGAGATCCTTGATGGAAAATATAGAGGATAACTGAGTTTTCACTTCTTATATGTTTTCCCTATCATTTCCAATCAACAACATTTCATCCACATAGAAGACCAAATAAATAATAAGATCAATGACTAATTTGAAATATACATGATTATCTTCTTTGCTCCTTCTGAAGCCAAGTCCCAATATATAAGTATCAAAAAATTTATACTACATCCTTGATTATTTCTTTAACCCATATAGGGAAATTTTCAACCTATAAACTAACTTTTTCTTTCCCTTCACTACAAAGCTTTCTGGCTAGTTCATGTATATTTCTCCTTCCACATCCCCATGTAGGAATGTCGTATTCATGTTGATATGTTCTAATTCAAAATCAAAAGAACATAAAAAAAATAAAATTAATCTAATAGAAGTTAACTTAGTAATAGGAGAAAAAATCTCACCAAATTCAATTCCCTCTACTTGGGAATAACCTTTTGATACTAATCATGCTTTGTATTTCTCCACTTTGCCTTGAACATTCAACTTCTTCCTAAACACCATTTGTTTCCAATGTAATTTCTTCGAGTCGACAACTCCGCTAGATCACAAACCTCATTCTTGTAGAAGGATTTCATTTCTTTAACCATGGCCATTTTCCATGGTTTTCCATCCTCTAAATTCATTGCCTTCGTAACAGTTCTAGGATCATCATTAATAATAAAGAAAGTAAAATTTGAATGGAAATCATGTCAAGTATACCTTTCTAAATATTTTCTTCTCCAAACCAATCTTCTTAATACAAATTATGTGGTTTTTCTTCTTCTATTTTTTCTTCTTCAATAGTATAATTCATCATTCTTCAATTCAAAATCTATATTTTCTGGTTCTTTCTCCCTGGGTAGGACTTTTTGTTTGACAAAATCTTTCATTTCTCTAAATACGACTCCTCAATTATTCACAACCTTATTATTTTATGTGTTCCAAAGCTTATAACCTCTATACCATCTTTATATCCAATAAAGATACACTTTTCAACTTTCTTATCCAACTTACTCCTATTCTACTTTGGAACATGTACATACGAACCACAATCAAATACCCTGAAATGTTTAATACATGATTTCCTACCTATCCATACCTCATGTGGAGTCTTTTCATATAACACTAATGATGGTGATCTATTTACCAGGTAATGCATAGTGTCCACCACATATATACAAAATTCATGTCCTAACCTGGCATAACTAAGCATCCTTCTTGATTTCTCCATCATTGTCTTGTTCATCCTTTCTAAAACTTTATTCTTCTTATGTTTTTATGGAGTAGTCTTATTCCTTTCCCTACAACATTTCTTACAAAATTATTTGAATTCATTTCTACATAATTCTCCATAGTGATCTGTCCTCGACACCTTAATTTTGTTCTTTGTATGTTTTCCACAATATCCTTAAACTCTTTGAATTTTTCAAATACTTCATATTTCTTCCTAGGGAAATAAATATTTGTATTCCTCGATAAAATTATACATAATACACATATTTACCTAGTGATGGAACTTACACAGGTCCAAAACATAATTGTGCACCAATTATAATATTCCCTATGATCTCGTAGAACTAGAGGAGAATATTACTTGATTCTTCTTCCAATATAAACAATGTTCATAAAAATTAAAATTCAGAGAGAAATTAGACATACCTTCTAGCATACCATTATTGTCTAGTGCTAGAAGGCCCTTCTCTCCTATATGTCCCAATCTTTGATGTCATAGCATAGTATTTTCTTTGCAGGTTGTAAGAGTTTTTCATTCCTCTATTCTACTCTTTGAAACAACAAAAAAATTTATCCATCACTAATAGTGCTTCCCAATAGATTATACATATCTCCTATCTAAATTCCCTTGAGTAAAACCATTTCCCCTTGAAGCATCCTACAGGTGTCCTTTTCAAATATTATTTTTTCACTTACATCACTCTTCTTGCTTATAAAAATCAAAATTTTGACCAATCATGGGATGTGTAGAACACAAGGGAGTGTTCTAATTGTTCCACACATGAGCTTCAACTTGAATTTTCCTCTTCCTATGATTCTAGATGTCAATTCATCTCCTAAGAAAACATTTCCAACGTCATATCTTTCATATTCACAAAGACACTCATTATGAGGAGTCATAATATTGTGTAAAAATAGATAGAAGAAATGTTGGTTGTTAGTATCATCTAACCTATCGCAAAATTAGAATGGGAAATCCCCATGGTCATGCAACCCAAGAAGAATGACTCAACCAAACAGAGAATTTGCATTGGTTTTTGTGGGTTGAATAAGTTGACAATAACCGATCCATTCCTAATTCCATTTGTAGACGAGATCACAAATAAAGTTATATTTCATGAATGTTATTCTTTCGCAAATGGTTTATTAGGATAAAACTAGGTACCCATTGCAAAAGAAGACCAAGAAAATACTATGTTTGTTACATAACTTGGCTCTTTTGCATACAGATTAATGCCTTTTGATCTAAAGAATGCACTAGCATTTTTTTCTCAAATAGTAATCAAGGCATTTCAAGAGTATATCTATAAGACGATGGCAACACATTTTGATGGTTGGACTATGTGCACATTATTAAAATACCATAGTCAATGGTTAAGACTCATGTTAGAAAGATGTAGACAAATCCAATTGTCTCTAAATATTAAGAAATATATCTTTGCTACTCTTATAGGAATATTATTGGGGAATGTGATATCCAAGGATGCATTCAAAGTGAATATGCAAAAAAATCAATTTGATCCTTGATGTAAAACCCCTATGTTAATAAAAAAAACAGATCAAGATCTTCCAAGGGCACGTGGGATATTACATAAATTTTATTCGACATTACTCTAACTTCACTTTCCCAATCCATGAATTGCTAAATAAGGGTGTTATGTACATACATAAAAAAGAATGTGACAAGTCATTTCCATACTTAAAAGAAAATTGGTTGAAGCCACAATCTTGAAATCCCTCGATTGGTCCAAGAAATTCCATGTATACGTTGACAGGTCTAATGTCATAGTCGAGGCCATTCTAGCACAACCAAGTAATGATTCCATAGACCACCCCAATGCTTAATCTAGTCGAAAAATAAACAAATTTGAGTGAAATTATTTGACAATAGGAGAGGAACTTGCCATGATATTCACTCTCCAAAGTGGTTATCATTAAGTTAGAATAGTTGAAGAGGACATTTGGAAAACTACATTTAAAACTAAACAAGGATTGTTTGAGTGGCTTGTTATGCCTTTCAGTCTTACAAATGCTCTAACTACTTTCATGAGAGTTATGAATGATGTATTAAGACCATTTTTGGATGACTTTGCCATTGTTTACTTAGATGATATTCTCATATTCATAAAATCTAGAGATGAACATGTCATGCACGTGAACAAAGTGCCGATGCCTTGAGAAAAGAATAGTTGTTTTTAAAGATGTCAAAGTGTGAATTTGGCAAGATAGATCCCTCTAAGGTTGAGGTCATTCTGGATTGTCCCAAACCCAATACAATTACAGAGGTAAGAAGTTTTCTAGGGGCAGCACAATATCAGAGGAAATTTATTGCTAATTTTTCTTCCATTGCAGTTCCACTACATGCATTGACTAGTGTCAAGAAAGTCTTCCACTGGGGAGATGTACAGCAGAAATAATTTGATGCTTTAAAGCAAAAGATCGGTTCAGCATCGATATTGACTCTTCCAAATCTTAGACAGTCGTTTGAGATTCAAACGGATGCTAGTGATTACGCCGTGGGAGCAGTTCTTATGCAGCATGGTAATCCCATTTCATTTCATTCTGGAATTTTTAATGGTTATGTGACTAATTATCCCACTTATGACAAAGAACTTTACACATTGGTACAAATTGTCAAAAACTGGAAACACTACTTGATGGGGAAGGAGACCATTATCCATACCAACCATCAACCATTGCAGTACTTACAGTCACATTCAAAGTTGCAACAATCATGACACTTTAGATGGACGAGTTTTCTACAACAGTTTCATTTGGTTATCAAGTACAAAAAGGGAATCTACAATAAGGTGGCTCATATGCTTTCGAGGCCTATTGTAAATTCATCTATTATACTCAAGCACAATTATGTTTTACATGAACGTTACATTGAGCAATATGCATATGATAATGACTTTCAAGATGTGTATGCAAGCTTGAGGCAAGGAAACCAAATTGAAGAGTTAGCAAACCATGTGCATAACAGTTTGTTGTATCACTTGGGAAAGTTATGTATTCCACAGGGAGAAAGAAACAATATCATAAGGAAGGCGCACACTTCATTGATTGTTGGAAACTTTGGTGTAGGCAAGATAGTACTGAATCTCCAAAGGTATTGTTATTGGACACACATGTTTGATAATGTATCTCATTTAATTAGAGGATGTTATTTGTGTGCAAGAAGTAAGCCTAGCAATAGGAAACTAGGATTGTACACTCCACTTCTGATACCTTCACGTCCATGGGAGAGTATCTCAATGGATTTTGTAGGAGGTATTCCATTGTCAAGGAAATGTCATGATTACTTGTATGTATTTGTAGAAGGTTCAACAAGATGTGCATTCTAACACCATGTAAAAGGAAAATTAAAGTTGAACAAACAACTCATATTTTCTTTCAAAATATTTGGGTTCATTTTGGTCTTCCTACTTCCATTGTAAGTGATCGAGGTTCTCGAGTTGCTGGGATTTTTGGTCAAATTAGTGGGACATGATGGACACTAAGTTGAAGAAGACTACATCCTTTCATCCGCATATAGATGGAAAAACCGAGGTGGTCAACATGATAGTAATTCATCTTCTTAGAGGATATTGCAGCAAACATCCCAAGTTGTGGGATGAATAGTTGCATTACATACAACATGCATACAACAGGGCAAAGCATTCTTCCACAAACACATCACCATTTAAGGCATGTTTTGGGTACTTGCTAATATCACCATTGGACATCATCTTCGAGAAAGATGTCACCATCGATGGTCACAGTGACATCGATAAGGAAAGTAAGTTCATAGAGAAAATTCAGCTGATATATCACATAGTGCAAGAACATCTTGAAACAAGTCAAAGCAGCTATAAGGCAAGGAATGACAAACATCGTGTCGATCATAAATTTCAAATTGGAGACAAAGTTTGGTTATATAATAGGAATGAGAGACTTCAATGGGAAGGTAAAAAGCTTAAGCCAATCTATTATGGTCCTTTTAAAATTCTGGAAAAGATTGGTAACAATTCATTTAAGCTATTTTTGCCTCCTTATATGAAAATATACTCTATTGTTAATGTTGAGAATTTGAGATTGTTTGAGCCTCCTTTGATTGATGATCAAGGAGAGCATGTTATTTTTTTCTTTTTTTTTTAAAGGTTCAGCGAGACTTTATATTAATATAATACAGTAAGATACATGATGCAGAGTGGGAGTCGATAGGACCTCCCTGTGTCTGCCTTTGTACAACTGAACTGGTTTATTCTCTGCTCTCCCTTTCTTCTTTTTTTCCCCAGTGGGTTGTTGACAGCTTGTAGAATTGTCAGTAGATCCAAATATGGAAGAAACATGGGAGCCTGGCATTCTCTATGCTTGCTGGTCTGCCTTGTTTATGGTGTGGCATTTCTCTCTGAGTTCCCCCTCCTCCAAGTCTTGCCAGAGGGTGTGATAATCTTCCCTGTTGGACTGAACGCCAACATTGGCTATGGCATCGGCCAGCTTGTTTGCAGTTCTTCTGACTGCTTGAAAGGTGATGCCTTGAATGTTGTTGAGATGGTCTTGCAAATCTTGTAGTATTGCCGAGAGCCTCCAGCTAGGTGTAATCTTCTCCACTTGAGTGTCATTTTGTAGTTTTCTCATCATCCTGATGACAATCTCTGAGTCTCCTTCCACCACCAAGGGTAGAAATTTGTAGCAGTCTGCCCAGGTGATGCCTTTGATTAGATTGATCAGCTCTGTAGCGTTGTTGGTATTGGTTCCCAGATTGCCATGGTAGATAAGCTGGATATTCCCTGTGTGGTCCCTGATTGCTCATCCATACCCGGCTTTTCTCGGGTTTTGCTTTGATGCCTCATCAAAGTTTAGTTTCAATGATGGAGCTGGAGGCATACCCCATTTGTCCTGCTTCATCACATCGGTGGTCTGGTTCCTGCTTGTGGGAGTGGTCCGGGCTTTGAGATTGAGGATATGGACTATCCTTTGCTCATTTGGTGACGGATTCCCCTCTTGCGGCATTATGTCCATGGCGTGGATCGTTTCTGTTATTAGCTGCCTTGTTTTCCTTATTAACCTGTCCACCAATGTCGCTGAGTTCTTAAAGATTTGAGCATTGCGCTCTTTCCAGATGATCCATACCACGGCTCCCGGAATGAGGTTCCATGCCCTGTTGACCATATTATTGCTGGATATGGAGGAGCGCCAATTGCTCAAGGTGAGGCATATCGAGTCTCTGTCTCTGTCGGTTTGCCTGAATATAAAAGTTGTATCATCCCATAAAGCGCAGGAAGTGGGGCATGTGTTAAGAATGTGGTTGAGCGTTTCCTCATCATTCTCGTAGAGGGCACATCGAGAGGGTCCAATGAAACCCCGTCGCTGTAGATTGTTCCAAGTAAGCACTCTGTTATGCAGGACCAGCCAAGAGAACAAGGTTATTTTGGGCCAAGTGCCTTTGGTCCAAAGGGAGTGCCATCTGGGGTTCGGTTGCCAGTCAGGTGAAGCAGCGATGATTCTGTAGGCTTCTTTTAGATTAAAAGTTCCTTTAGGATTATTTCCCCATCGTAGGATGTCTTCTCTGGTTAAGGTGAGGATTCTGCGCTGGTCTAGATGCTGTAAGAGATGTTCTATATTTCCATTGTTGTCTCGAGTTGGCCATTGTTCTCTGGTTAGCCATTTCTGCCAAGTGGTGGTCAATGTTTGGGGTTGCCAATAATCTGCTACCTTTCTTAGCCCTGCCTCTTTCATGTCATTTTTTAGAGTAGTCCAATCTGGGTGGTCCAGAGGAGGGAGTTGCTGCCAAGCATCTTCCTAGAAGAGGGCGATGTTGCCTTAGTGCACTTCCCAAAAGCAGTGCTGCTGAACAATATGTCAGTTCTCCCATACTTTGTTCCAGAGGGGGGATCCTTGAGTGCTGCCAGTGAGCCTGATGAGGTCTTTGTCCTGTATTTGATTTGTATACTTTGTTTTCCACAAGGTGCCCCATAGGGAGTTAGGATTCTCCACCCATCTCCACCAGATTTTTGTTGATATGACCTTGCTTAGGATTTCAGGATCTCTTAGGCCGAGTCCCCCTGCCAGCTTTGGTTTGCATATGTCTGTCCACTTGAGGAGGGCCCATTTGCGCTTCTTTGAATCTCCATTCCAGAGGAAGGACCGCTGGATGTTCTGAATGGATTTATATACTGATTTGGTTGCTGCCAGGGCTGAGAGCATGTAGGTCAGCATGGTTTGAAGAACTGATTTGACCAGTACCATTCTGTTGGCCATGTTTAGGGCTCAATGAGTCCAGCTACTCAATCTAGCCTTCATTTTGTTGAGGAGGTCTTCCCAATTTGCAGCTTTGGGGGCGTATTCTGAGAGTGGGATGCCCAAGTATTTGGTTGGAAGGGAGTTCCTCTGAATCTTGAGAATTTTGCTGAGATTTCTCTGCACAGGAATAGAAGTGTTGAAGAAAAATAATTTGGATTTTGTTAGATTAATCTCCATACCTGAGGCTTCCAAGAATGTACTTAGCACCTTGTTGAAGGTTCGAGCTTCCTTTACTGTGGGGGTTCCCATAAGCATTGTGTCATCGACAAATTGCTGATGCGTTACTGTGGGTCCTTGATGCGCAACTTCGATGCCTTTGAGCTGATTCGTTTGGATCTCTTGGGATAGAGATCTTCTGAGGCCCTCTGCCATGATTACAAAGAGAAAATGTGACAATGGATCTCCTTGCCTTATACCTCTGGATGGGAGGAATGGTTGTAAGGGGCCACCATTCAGCATAACTGAGAAAAATGATCCTGAGACCAATTCCATTATCCGGTTTATCCAAATCTGATTGAAGCCGAAAGCTTGGAGGATTTCTCTGATGTATGTCCAGCAGGTTTTGTCAAAGGCCTTGGAGAGGTCCAATTGAATGATCATGCCAGGGATCTTTTGAGTCTTGATAGAATGCAGCACTTCCTGGTTGAGAATGATGCTGTCAGTTATCTGCCTTCCTTCAATTTATCCAGACTGTTCTTGAGAAATGATTGAGGGAAGGATAGGTTTGATTCTGTTGGCCATCAATTTTGAGAGGATTTTATAGATGACGTTGCAAAGGGCTATGGGTCTAAATTTGTCGGGGGAGTCAACATGATCTGATTTAGGGATGAGGGTGAGGAAGGTAGCATTTATGGCCAGCAGCACTCGCTTGGTTCTGTGGAAGTTCTTTATTAGCTTGAAAAGGTCGGCTTTGATAACGTGCCAGCAAGATTTGAAGAATTCAATTGTAAAGTTGTCTGGTCCAGGGGCTTTGTCAGTAGCCATGGTGAAGACTACTTCTTCAATATCCTACTTAGTGAACTCTCTTAAGAGGAGGGAGTTTTGCTCCTCCGTCACTAGGGGGGAATAGCACTAATGATTTTGCTAATAGCTTGGGTTCTATCTTGATTGAGCTCAGTGAGCAGTGACCTGAAGTATAACTTTAGTTCAGATCCTATTTTCTCTCTGGTTGAGACCTTGGCACCATCATCTTTTTTGAGGGATAGAATACGATTGTTGGCTCTGTGCTGAATGGTTGATTTATGGAAGAAGCTTGTGTTTCGTTCTCCATGCTTTAGCCACTGCACCCTTGATTTTTGTTTCCATAGCAACTCTTCTTGTCTTAGCCTATCTTCCCACTGCTTTTGGAGGTGTGATTCCTGAGCTAGCCTTTCCTCGTTAGGCCCGTCCTTGATCATTGTTTACTGGAGGTCTGCCATTTTTTCCTCGAGCTCTTTTTTGGCTTGAAAAATGTTACCAAATGTGTTCTTGTTCCAGCATTTGAGCTTGGCTTTGATGATCTTGAGCTTTTGTTGAAAGATGTATATAATGTTGTCGCTCCTTACAGAGGTTTGGGTCCGCCAGCTTTCTATATTTTGCATGAAGGTTGGGTGATCTATCCAGAAGCTTTCGAATCTGAAAGGCCTGTTTTGAGGCTTGTTCATGTTTGTAAAATGCAGTTGTACTGGCCAATGATCAGATCCCCCAATGGGCAGAATGGTGGCTTCCATGTCTAGATTCTGGAGCATGATGGATTCTGATATGAGGAACCTGTCAAGTCTTGATGCAACTTGCCTATTTCCCCCTTGCTTATTGTTCCAAGTGTGTAGTTTGTTGACTATGGGAACATCAATGAGTTTAGAGGCAGCTATGAAGGTACTGAAAGCTTCCGCATCTTTGTCCAATCTTCTTAGGCCTCCTTTCTTCTCTGCTAGGTTGGTGATCATGTTGAAATCACCCCCTAGGATCCAATGATCGGCACCATGGTGTTGTCTGATTTCGTTCAAGTCTTCTAGCAGCTTGAACTTCTCCTGAATTTGCTGAGGTCCATACACATTTGTGATACAAATTGTTTGTTGTGAGTCTGGCATGTTTAATATGGTTGATAGCGAATGCTTAGTGGACAGAGCATTCTGCATATAAAGCTTGTTTTTGTTCCAAAACATTAGCAGCCCTCCTTCTTGCCCAATGGCTTCTGTCCTTGTGCATTGATAGCCTTTGCAAAGAGTTTCTTAAGTGTATCTATGTCGCTAAATGATCATTTGGATTCTTGTAGTAAGAGAATGTCTGGAGATTGCGTGAAGAGACAGTTTTTGAGGATCTGTCTTTTGGAGGTGCCATTCAGCCCTCTGATATTCCATGTGGTTATCTTCATTGAGGAATATTCGGTGTGGATAGGACCAGAGCCCTTATTTTCCCTTCATTGATTAGGCACCTTCCGAGTTCTTGTATTTGTTGCTTTGTCGATTTTCTCCCCCGTTTTCTTCCTGGACCTTTCAGCTTGTATTGGTCCAGGTCTAGGTTGGCTTGGATGCCTGTTTGGCTATTGTCTCCCCATTGCTTCTTGGCTGCATTCTAGTTGAGATATTCTAACTGCAGGTATGCCATTTCAATTTTCTCCAGGTGTTCTTGAGGAATGGCATTCACTCCCTATTTAGACCATTGCTCGTTGACCTTTTGGAGATCCAAGTCACCCAGGATTTCTTCCAGGGGATTGATAGGATGAGTTGAGGGCATCTGATCTGGAAGCGTTTCTATGCAGGGAGGGGTGTTCAAAGGGTCGTGGCTTGTATCTTTGTGACCGGGGTTGGGTTGCGGGATTTGAGGCTGAGTCTCGGTTTGGGGTTGGTCAGAGTTTGGAATGGAGATGAATGAGGGGTTCGATGATTGAGACTGCCTGGGTGGATCTTGAGTTGGGGGGGCATGGGATTCTAGAGGGTTTTCAATTGGATCAAGGTTGCTTAGAACTTCAAAGCTATTTAGCTGGGTGGGCTTTGGGTTGTAGGAGGGTTTCAGAGGATTTTTCCCTTTCTGCTTTTTATTTTTCCTGGCAACAGGGATGTAATATGGGGATGGGTTGTCTGCATTGTCTGCATGGGGCTGAGGTGGGGGCTGATTCAGGGGGCATCCATGACTGAGATGTTTGTGCTGTCGGCATTTCCTGCATCTAAAAGCGATATTTTCATAGTCGATTGGCCGCTTCCAATGAATTCCTTTGTGGATCAGATCAATGTGACCTGGGAGGGGTCCCAAGACATCCATATAAACACAAATTCTGACATAGGCAGTTTATTTACCTTGAGATGTGAGATCTGAAGTCTTGAAAAAGATGCCCAGCTTGTTCCCGATGGCTTCTAGGATCCTCTTATTCCAATAATCCACCGGCAAGGAGTAGAGCCTGAGCCAGACTGGAACTTTTTTGAAATCTTCCTGCTCTGGAGAAAAATTGGGCTTCCAGTACGTTATGTATAGTCCTGCTGAGTTGTAGAAGTATGGGCCTCCTTCGAAAATGCGATCTCTGTCTTCCCTGTGGGTGAAGATGACTGTGAAGAAATTCTTTGCTCCTAACTGTAGTTCATAGTTCCCTTTTGGCTTCCATTTCTGGTTTATCCACTAGCATAGCGCTTTCTCATTGAGTCTCACTCCCATGAAACGACAGATTAGGGCATGTTTGCACATATGATCTCTGTATTCCTCGATCCATGGATCTTCGATGATTAATGAGGGTGTTTCCTACTATAATGGTTTGCAGGGGGATGGCCTTGTTGTCCCATTTTTGTTGGGGACACTTCTCTCAGTCGAAGATCCGTTGGCTTTCGAGGTGTGGTTTGCTACCGGAACTTTGCCTTTGTCCCTGGATTGGGTGCCTGATGAGGAAACGGCGTGCGCGGGAGGGAGGCTGCCAAATATGAAGGGGCCGAAGGCTGGGGGGTCAATCCCCCCCTAGGTTGTTCATGGGGTGATGTGATTAGGGTTTAGTTGCAGGAGCATCGACTGAACCGCGTCTCTCGTCTCTCTTCAATCATCAAGGAGAGCATGTTAATTTGCCATCAATACATGATTTCTCACTAGAATATCTTGATGAACTTCAACAATATCTCATACCAGACAGAAAAAACAAAACTTCAAAGAGAGGCAATGTTGAATGCCTTCGAGTGGGACTGAAGGGACAAAATCCTTCTACGGCCAAATGGTTGCAGATTGAGAAGGTGAAGGGGGGTCCAAAAGGCTTCTAGTGGGGAGGAATGATCAGGGGCTTAGTATTTAGCTCAAAACAAAGTTCTCAGAATCACTCAAAACCTTAACGACCGCATTTGTCTCGCCGATACGATCCCAATGCAACTCATTTCACTCAAAACTAGGCTCGTATAGGGAAGATATCATGTTCTGTCCACTTTGCCAAATAGAGGAATTTTTTAAAAAAAATGTAGAGTGACTGCACAGTCAGCAGTTTGTACTGTTGATGTGGCATGTGACTGGGTAGGTCAAGGTTGGTCAATGTCCAATGTGGTTTTTCCAAGTGGCACATTGCTATTGGTTTACAGGTTGGTGATTTGGAGAGATTCTATTGGTCGGAGGTCGACCAATGAGGAGGGGACATGTGGCAAGCTTTGAGGTCGCCACGTGTCCCTCTTCAAAGGTCAGGTTTATCTGTGTGTAGTAAAATTTTATGGCAAGCCGGGGAGTCAAACCCAGGACTTGCACTACATAAACTCCACGCATTACCATTCTACCATCGTGTCATGACTTAACATGTAATGGTCATAATATATATTTGAAGTGTAATGTGTTTGCGGTTGGGGGGAGGAGGGAGCCAGCCCACAGGCTTGCCCCCTCCCATGTGAACAGAACCACTAACCCCGGCAGTTAATGGTTTATGGTTAACTCAAAACTACCAAACTTAACCGTGGAATTTACCACATCATGTGACCACTACAGCATTATATGCTAACAGTTTGCCATTAAATGTGTGGATTATGCTCTAAGCACTAATTAGCCCATAATTAACACAACTTATTGTTAATTAATTCACAGTTAAGATGGCGGCATTATCGGCGGTCCTCCAAATTTGGTGGTAACTCTATATTTAATGGAGTTAACTGGAGTTCCTCCAGTTTTAGTGGAGTTTTTCAAGGAGAACAGTTTTTGCCATAACTTTTGCAAAATTCGACCAAATTGGGATCATGAAGAGGTGTTCCTAGATGTTTTTTATGTTATGATCACATTGAAGCAGGTTTCAGGAGAATTATAGCATTGTAAACAACACTTTTTCCATTTTGAGCTAATACAGAGGCCCAAGCCATGGAAGCTAGACCAAGGAGATGTAACCTGGGAGGTGTGAACTCCTTCAACAAAACAATGTGTTAAGTGTTCATTTTAATGGTTTGATGTACATTTTATTGTTGTTGTTCAGCACTTTACTTTTATGCTATTTTCTCATGAATTTGACATAAAACTTTACATAAATTTACTTGTTCATTCACAAACACCATAAAGGAAACCTATGCACATGAAGCAAATGATAAGCAATTGTTTTTAATTCTAAAGTTGAAATTATCACAGCAAAACTAACATTCTACAATAGGTCAATCCAAGTACCTACTAGAAACTCTGAAGAAATTTTGGTTGGAATATTGCAAGCTAGTTAGCACTCCTATGCTTACAGGTTGTAAATTGTGCAAAGAAGATGAGACATCGTTGGTAAATCAGACTGAGTACATATCAATGATAGATTGCTTATTGTATCTCACAATTTTGAGACCAGACATCATGCAAGTAGTGAGTCTTGTGTGTAGATTTCAAGCTTTCCCTCATGAAATTCATGTAATTGTAGTCAAAATGATTTTCAAATATCTTCAAGGAACAGTTGATTATGGACTAGGTATGCTAAAAGCATATAGTTTAAGTTGGAGGCCTATATTGATGTTGATTGGGAAGACAGTATTGATAATAGGAAGATCACCTCTGGTGTAGCATTATTTTTGGGAAACTGCTTAGTGTCCTGGGTCAGCAAGAAACAAAACTCCATTTCTTTATCAACTGTTGAAGTCGATTATATTGCAGCTACCACTTGTTGCTTGCAAATTCTATGGATGATGCAGACCTAGAAGGACATTAAGGTAGAATTAACTGATCCCATTCCAATCATGTGTGATAATACTAGCGCCATCAATATCTCTAAGAATCATGTCATGCACTCAAAGACCAAGCACATCCCTCTCAAGTTCCATTTCTTAAGAGAGAAAGTTGTAACTAATGTTGTTCGACTTGAATATGTGGCCACTAAATACCAACTCGTAGACATATTTACTTAGCCACTAGAAAGAGAACCCTTCGAATATCTCAGGTAGTAGATAGGAGTTGTGAATCCTCCTCCCAAATGACTCAATTATAATATGTGTTGGCAGTTACTCAACATGTGGCATCAATTAAAGAGTAATATGCAGTGGTTTAGGGGGACTTTTCAAGAGCATCCTTTGTCATTGATGCAAAAGGGGGAGAATATTATTGTTGCATCAGAGAAGAATGGAAATGAAGAAGACCATGCCTAGTTTTAGGGGGATCTTATGTTATTTCCTTCAATGAAAAAAGGGGATATTGTTGGAAAATTGACATTCTCTAATTGATTGGTGGCACTTGGTATGTTGGCATTGATGTCAACTAGACTAGCATTGAGGTAGATTCTAGGAAGAGAGTTTGAAACCATGTTTTAAGTAGAAAATGGGCTCAAATACTGCATTAGACCTTCCCCACTGGAAATTTATTTGAAAAATCTTTCCAATTGTATGTGTAAGTTCATGAATTGATCTCAAGATCAAAATTATTGTTAGTCGAAGTAAGGATCTTCAAAAACATGCTGAATTTCAGAACTAGGGAGAAGGTCGAAATTTCATAGAGTCTTCGAAGCTAAGAGTCTCAGGACCTTAGAAGGTTGGAAACTTGTGACTAAGGAAGGGCCAAATTTTGGAACCAAGAAGCAAGCCGGTTTGTAGAACGTCACAGGGTTAGATACTTTGGGACCTCAGAAGGATGGAACATCGGAACCCTTCAAAAATTCAAAGTTTTGGGATTTCATAACTCCTTACAAATTGAATTTCTTTAAAAAGCACCGAGGGTTGCAAGGAGTGAGAAATACAAAGGAAATCATTTGCAAACCAAGGAACGAGGGACCCTTTCTCTCTCCCCTAATAGGAAACATGGAAGCAGTTGATTGGCCCTCAGGCGCTGATAGTGGAAGATGATGTCAGCATGATGTGGCAGTGAAAATCATCACTATTGGGTGGTTGAAAGGGGAAAATTCGAGTGACACATGTCACCACTAAGGAGACGCCACGTGGAGATGATGATAAGAGCATGACATCATCTTAGAGGTCAGAATATCGGAGGTTGGGATTTCGTAACTCCTTTGTAATTGTAATTTTGAAAAACTTATGATGCTAGGGGCTCCAATATAATAGTACAAAGGAGTATGAAGCCATTAGTCATAGTGCCAGATCCCATGGTGGAAAATCAATAAATGGAAAGAATAAGGGGCTAAAGGCCAATCAGAAGCTCATGATTTCATAAGGTCACTTTAATAAAATTTATGATATGTAGGGGCTCCAATATAATAGTACAGAGGAGTATGAAGCCGCCGATCAAAGTGCCCGGTCCCATGGCGGAAAATCAGTAGGGGGGAAAGCATAAGGGCCAAAGGCCAATCGGAAGCTTGTGATTTCGTAAGGTCACTTTAATAAAAGTTATGAAATGATTGGACTCTGATATTGTACAGAGAGGAGTATGAAAGATGTATGAGTCAATAGCTAAGGAGTAAATGCATTAAGGAGAGTTGGTCACTGGAATAAAAGGTGAATGTCAAGAGAAGAGTGTTGGACCTATCTAGAAGTTGAAATAAGCTGCCTATGATCTCTCGTGCACACTTCATTGATTTAAATGAATAACAGAGAAGCCATGTCGAAGTACCTGTGAAGCTCTATGAGTCATTAATAAGAATGGAGAGCCTCGTTGGAGTGTGCAGGATGACTGAGGAGTTATTTCTCAGCATGGAAACTCTCAGGAGCCCATTCCAAATGTTTAATGTGGCTGAAGAGATCATAATTTTTTATGCAAAAATAGCATGGATAGCCATGCAGGAGTACTCTTGAGCAGCATGAATGGCAGGTTAATGGTCAACAGAGAGAGAGCATTGTTCCTAGCACTGGAGATGAAAAAAATAGAGGAGCTCACTTGAGAAAAGTGGGGCATACAATATTGTTGTGTGAGCTTAAGAGATTGGAATGGAGTATGTGAAATTTGAGAAAATGGTCCAAGTGTTGAACTAAGGGAGAGTGTTGCAGAGAGTTGTGATTATGAGCTGAAGGAGCACAATTTAGAGAAAAGGGGAAAAGTGGGCCAGTGATGTTGTGTGAGGCCGCGAATTCTTGTGGAAGTGCAGAGGGCCGAAATCAGAATTATTATACTGCAACAAATCATATTTGTATTTATCTGTATATGTAATTTCCCTTGTTTTCATTTTGAAAATTGTATGGAAGTTAAAACATTGGCTAAAGCAGGTGGTGGCCTGCATTCATAAGAGGTTGGTGCCTCTTGGAAAGTAGGTTCTTTCTATCTTAAGGTGGTCAGT
The DNA here is from genome assembly GCA_000404065.3 of Pinus taeda. Lineage (NCBI taxonomy): Eukaryota > Viridiplantae > Streptophyta > Pinopsida > Pinales > Pinaceae > Pinus > Pinus taeda. The sequence continues at coordinate 44,933 of APFE030496291.1, forward strand.
GCCTCGCGTGAGTGGGTGCTCACAAACAAATTTATGTAATTAAGTAGGTTCTTAATTTACATCATAATAACAAACAAATTGGTGGTTTTTTCCCTTTACTTTCCACACAAAAATACCTGTGTCAATATGTGTATTGTTGCTCATGTGATGGATTGTATGTACATGTGAATGCCTTATCTTGTTGATCATTTATATTGTGTATGAAGCTCTCACAAGTAATTTACCGTAGTGAAAAGAGTTAAAGACTTAAACTTAAAATCTAAAAGAACTTCACTATTATTGATTCAACCCCCCCTGAGTATTTCCGTATTCTAACATATTTACCTTTTGTGCAAGAGTCTAGGATCTACCTTATTGTTGGCGTTGGTTTTTGTTTTTGCCTCTGAAAATTTTTGTTGTCTTTGTTGGTGGTTTTTAGACATAACGACTTGCTTTAACAGAGAAGTGGTTTTGTCAAGAAAAACAACAATGGTGATAAATGGATTCTCTGATTTTTAAACATTTTTTTTAATAATACAATTTTTATTGTTTTTAATTCATGTTAAATTGTTATATCTTTGTTGTAACTTAAATAGGCATAAAATTCGAATTATATATACAACACTAAATAATCCAAAAAATCTCTCGAAAATTATCTCATCAATATCAATTAATGCCTTACTATGCTATAATTTCCTATAAAGTTTATGAATATTTTATAATATAAATAATATTTTTAATACAATTGATTCAATTTTGTCTTTAATTTCTCTTATGTGCCATCACTTTAAAACAAAGTCGTCTTCATTATCTCTACTCCTAGAGGATTTGGAGAACACATCATCCCCTCCCATCCAAATTCATGAAGCCGTATTACACATGCTCTTGACCCTCCACATATCAACGATTGGCATTGCCATGGTTTCCTTCCCATTTCCTAACACATCTATGCACATACCTCTCAAAACATAAATTTAGATGTTGGCTACCATCGTTCCAAAATTCAATGAATTGTTTCTTACACTAATACATTGCTCTAAATTTAAATGAATTAGTTATCTGGGTTCCAATGAATCATGTATTTTATGGTTCCACGGAATTACAATATCTATTTAATCAAAAAAAAAATAACTTCATAAAAATATATGTAATTTTATAATGAATTATATGTATTTATCTAGATTGTAAAAGATATTTTGGAAATTGATTTAGGGAAAAATCATCTCTCTTCTTATAATCTAATTAAATTCAATAATTATAATGTCAAAATTAATTTTATAAATTTAGCAATAATTTTATAATTTAGGCATATGCAAAATTATAATTTAGGATTATGATGGACAGTGCATCAGAATTTGAGAAGTTAAGATTGTCCAGAGCTAAACTCTTCTTACATATTTTCTTTAATCCTATATATATAACCTAAATCTAGCTCTTGGATACATCATTAAGATCTGAAAATATCTATTGACGCATCCCCTGATGATGGACTCACTTGGTAGTCCGAAACGTTGGGTTCACAAAACTCTATAACAAGTCATTCCTCTTCTTTAAAAACTATCCTCTGTTATGAAACCAACTCAAGAAAAGATAGAAAAGATAGATCAACGCCTTAGAATTCAGCCTCTTCGAGGGGGAAACCTCCTTTACAT
>APFE030496291.1:75433-85510 GCA_000404065.3 Pinus taeda
TTAATTTAATTTTTTTTTTTGTCATGTTTTTTTAATTTATTTTTATGTAACATGAAAATCATCAACATTTAAAAAAAATATATCCACTTAATAGATTAGAAAATTTAAAGTGTAAAAAATAAGCCCTTTAAACAAAAAGGGTTGATGTTACATCAACGTTTTTCAAAATCAAGATGAAAATCACTAACATTCTAAAAAAAAATGTTCATACTCATAAAAAAAATTAAAGTGTCAAAAATAAGCCCTAAAGAAATATGTTGCTGCAGCATCAACACTTTTCAAAATCAGCATGAAAATCACTAACGTTTTAAAAACAATGTTCATACTTGATACATAAGAAAGAAGATGGTAGTCTTATCAATTCCATTCTTACTAAGTTGGGACCAGCCTAATCTGTGTTTGTTTCCACCTTACATTCCACTAGAGAAGCCTTTATTTCTCAAGGACAAGACTACAAGTCCCCCTATTTTGATTCATTTTGTGATTCTTTAATAAGAGAACAAGAAAAACTCTTACATCTTAGTCTTCTTAATCTTGAAAACTCTTCTAAGAAAGACTTAGCTACCCAGCAACAACCAAATTCAAAGAATCCTAAGAAGCAACATCCTAAAAAGAATGGTGCTAAACCAAACAAAGGTCCTAGGCAATTTCAATCTCAAAATGAAAAATCATTTCAACAAAATGATAAGGCAAATAAAAGCAAAGGGAAGAAGATTGATAGACATTGCAACTTTTGTAATCGAGATGGCCACTTAGAATCCAAATGTTTTAAGAAGATGGAAGCCTTGGACGTAGCAATGAAAAAGCATAACATCCATTTGAAGCACTCTTCAACTTCAACTTCAACTTCATCTTCAGGAATAACACTTTTTGCCTGTGGTTGTCAAGCATCTCTGTCTGGTTATGCACTAAATGTATCTTCTTTTTCTCATTCTCATGAGTGGCTCATTGATTCTTGAACTTTTTATCACATAGCCAAAAACAAAGCCATGTTTTTTTCTTTAAATGATTGTAACACCAAAAATATGTGTTGGTGATGATGGATCTCTTAGTGTTGTAGGGACTAGAACTATTCATCTAGACAATGGTCAATTTAATGATGTATTACGTGTTCCAACCTTATCCTACAACCTTCTATCTGCATATCAGATAACTCATTCAGGGGAAGGTAAAATTGTTGAATTTTCACCTCATGATGTTGTAATTAAGGACCTAAAAGAACCTAGACAGATTTTAGCTACTGGCATTGCTGATGATTCTACAAGGTTATATAAGTTTAACAACTTTGGGTCATCAACACTTCCCTTGGTATTTGTTGCTCATAATGATGAAGTGAGCAAACTTTTGCATGAGCAATTTGGTCACTTAAACTATCGCTCCCTTCAAAATCTATGTAAAGAAAATATGGTGCCAGGTCTTCCTATGGTATCTTGCATAGATGGTGTTTGTTCCGGATGTGTACTTGGAAATCATCGGGATAGTTTTGAAAAATGTGCCTCTTGGCACGCTTCAACCCCCTTACCGCTTGTGCATAGTGAATTATGTTGTCCACTTCCAATTGTTTCATTCTCTAGCTACAAGTATTTCTTAACTTTCATTAATGATTTCTCCAGACGCACTTGGGTATACTTCTTAAAACTCAAGAGTGAAGTCTTTAACATGTTCTTGGCCTTTAAGGTCTTTGTTAAGAAACAATTTGAACATCAAATTCTTAAGCTAAGATCATACAATGGCAGAGAATATGTTAACAACAAATTCATCAACTTTTGCACTGGGCATGGAATTCAAATGCAACATATTGTTCCATATAGTCCACAACAAAATGGTGTAGTTGAAAGGAAGAATCACACCTTAAAGGAAATGGATAACTATATGCTTCAATCTAAAGGACTTGGTCTTAATTTTTGGGCAGAAGCGATTAACTGTGCAAATTACATAGTAAATCACACTCCTACTAAGGTTTTAAAGAATATCACTCCAAAAGAAGCATGGAGCTCAATTAAACCAGATGTAAGTCACTTTCGTGTTTTTGGAAGTGAAGCATGGGCCCATATTCCAAATGAGAAACATAAAGCTTTAGAACCTGAGAGTGAAAAATGTGTTTTTGTTAGGTATTCTGAAGATGTTAAAGGATATAGACTTATTCCACTTAAGTCCAAAAACGTTATCATTAGAAAAGATGTAAAGTTTGTTGAAAATGTATCGGCCTACAAGCCTAGTTCGACGGATGTGCCACCTCTCTCTATCCCTTCTACTTCTAAAAATATTTCTTCTTCAGATGATGACAATGAGGATGACAATTCTCCCCCACCTTCTCAGGATCCTCCTTCAGCTCCTCAGCTTCCAAAATGGGTCCGTGCTACTCGGGATGCAGCAGGTGCTCCTGCAAGTGATCCTACAGATCAATGACGTACACGTTCTCAGTTCGATAGAGCCTCTTCTTTATTAGCTCAAGCTTCAGTGAATTGTGATCCTGACACCTTTGCAAAAGCTTTAGGCCATCCAGATTGGGACGCAACTATGAATGAAGAATATCGTTCATTATTGGAAAATGATACATGGGATCTTGTTCCTCTTCCAAAGAGATGAAAACTTGCTAGATGCAAATGGGTTTACAGAACCAAGTATGGACCAGATGGAAAAGTTGATAAACATAAAGCTCGTCTTGTTGCTAAGGGTTTTTCACAACTTGAAGGCATTGACTATACTGAAACCTTCTCCCTTGTTGCCAAAATGAACTCTATCCGCCTTGTTCTTTCCCTTGCTACCTCTTTCAAATGGGAAGTCTATCAGATGGATGTTAAATCTACCTTTTTGCATGGGGACTTGCATGAAGAAATCTATATGGAACAACCTCCTGGCTTTATACAACCAAACTCCAGCCTTGTATGTCGGCTTAATAAATCCATTTATGGTCTCAAGTAAGCCCCTCAGGCTTGGTATGCCAAAATGGATAGCTTTCTTTTAGATACTGGATTTTCTAGGTGTCATTTTGACAATACTATCTACACCAAGAAAGTGGGTAAGCCTCTTATCATTCTTGTTCTTTATGTTGATGATCTTATCCTTACTGGTAGTGATCCCAACCTTATAAACCATGTGAAGTCCAGCCTTAAAAAGAAGTTTGAAATGACAAACTTAAGACACTTGCATTATTTTCTTGGTCTTCAAGTCTTGCAATCCAGGAAAGGTATTTTCCTTTCCCAATCCAAGTATGCCTGTGATCTTCTACGCCACTTTCACACGGAAGACTATAAGCTAGCCCCATCTCCCTTTTAGTCTAGAGCCAAACTTTCAGTCACTTGTACTTCCCCTGAAGTTGATGCTACCTTATACCATCAGCTTGTAGGAAAATTTTTGTATTTAACCCATACATGTCCTGATCTTTCCTTTGTTGTTTGCTTTATTGCTTGGTTTATGCAAAATCCACATGAAAGTCATTGGACAACAACTAAAAGAATACTACGTTATGTTCGTGGTACAATTCAGTTTGGGATTCATTACAGTGCAGAAGCATCTCCTCTATTGGTTGGTTTCACTGATTCCGTTTGGGCTGGTGACCCTGATAATTGGAAGTCTACTGCAGGTTATGTCTTCACTCTTGGTTCTGGACCTATTACATGGGCTTGCAAGAAACAAAGTGCCATTTCTCTTTCTTCAGTAGAAGCAGAGTATCGTGTCGCCATAGAAGCTAGTAAGGAAGCCATGTGGCTTTGTCAGATCCTGTTAGAGTCTGGGTTTCAGCAACAACATCTGACTACACTTTGGTGTGATAATCAAAGTGCCATTCAATTATGCAAAGATCAAGTCCAACATCAGTGCAACAAACACACTGAACTACACATGCACTTCATCAGAAATCTCATTCATGACCATGTTCTTGAAGTGCAATATTGTTCAACCGATGATCAAGTTACAAACATCTTTACAAAGGCTCTCACAGAGGCGAAGTTTACTAAACTTCGATTTATGGTTGGAGTTCAAGAAGTTGTCACTAAGGGGGGATAGGCTCTAATGCCTCCTTCCTTCTCCTATTATGTCATATTTGTACATCCTTCAATCCTTTCCCAAGTTGTTCTTAAGGGGTGATGTTAGGATATTCCGACACATAAGAAATAGTTAAGTATGACTTTGTCTAGTGTAGAGTTAGGTAAAGTGTGTTTCTTTACTATGTACTTTTGCAGCTTACAATCTGACGGTCACAATATGTAGTGATCTAACAGTGATTCTCTCCTCAGTATTACCCACACTTGATCTATGGCTTAACACCCGATTGGTCCATGATCTCTATTTAAAGAGTATGGAGGGTCATTTGTAGGGTGATCATTCATGAGAGAATCTTATGTAAACTTTATTTCTTTTATTAATAAATTGCTTGAAGTGGTTGTGTTGGCTTAGGCCATGGACTGTTTCCCTCTTTGAGAGTTTTAACCACGTCAAGAATATTGGTGTATTGATCTATGATCTGTTTGTGAGCGATGTCCTTTGGTGTTTTATCTGAAGAACTTACCCTGTAAATTCCTACATAAAGTATCTGATGAACTTAGAAATTCCCCCTGGTACAACAATATAATCTATGTTTTTCAAAAATTGGAAGCCCCACCAAGGATGAATAAAACCAGAGCACGGTCTTTGAAGTTGAAAAGTGTCAAGTTTTGTTGTATTAATGGTTACCTATTTTGGAAAGATCCAATAGGGATCCTTTTGAATTGTCTCATTGAAGCTGAAGCAAAAAAGGCGGTACAAGAATGTCATCAAGTAGTGTGTGGAGGGCATCACTACTGGAAATCCACAACTGACAAAATCCTTAGGGTAAGCTATTATTCGCCAACTATTTTTACACATGTACAGTGAGAAGTAGCAAAGTTTGTTTTAAGTGTCAAATTTTTTAAGGAAGAACAAAATTGTTGTCATTGCCTCTGAAGCCAATCTCAGTTGAAACTCCATTTCAGCAGTGCGGTTGGACTTTATTGGAGATATTCTTCCACATTCTTCAGGGCAACATAAATGGATATTAACTGCCATAGATTACTTTACTAAATGGATTGAAGCTATACCTACAAGACATACCACTGATAATGTGGTGATTTAGTTTTTAAAGAGTATCTTTTCAAGATTTGATTGCCCTAGAAAAATCATAACAGATAATGCTCAATCTTTTAAATCTCAGAAAATGGTCAAATTCTGTGAGAATTATCATGTTACCTTAGGTCATTCAACAACCTGTTACCCCCAAGGTAATGGAATGGTTGAATTATCTAACAAAAGTTTACTCAGAATCATCAAAAATTGTTATAAGAGAACAAAAGGGCTTGGCATACCACGTTGAAGTTTGCATTATAGGCAGATAGGATTAGCATCAAAAAGTCCATTTGTACATCACCATTCCACTTAGTCTATGTCATGAACAAAGTTCATATAATCAGAGGAATGTTTTGATACCAATGTAACAAACAAAGTTCATATACTCAAAGAAATTCTATGATACCAATGTCGCGAACAAAGTTTGTCTACTCAGAGGAATGCTTTGATGCCAATATAACGAACAATATTCGTATATGCAGTGGAGTAATCCTCAAAAGACTTGGAAGACATAAACATCCATAATATGATAATAATTGTATATTAAATATTATATAAAAGCTGATGAGATATGAGATGATTACAAATGAGAATGAGAGCATGCTTATATACCCTAGGTAGGTGCCTTTCTTGAATGGTCATGTCTCTAAGACATGCCTCTTCATTACTAACCTAACTAACTATTAGTTAATTAATTATTATATATTTATATTTATATTTATTATTTTTATATGAATTATATCCATAACAGTCTATGGCATGTAGGTGTTTTTCTCAGTTTCTTTGAGTTTACCCGTGATGAGATTATTGCAGGAACATGATACAGATCTTGATGATTTTCAAAGAAGAACTAATCAACTTATTGAAGTAAAGAGGTTACGAGAGAATGTATATCAACAGTCTCAGTTGTTATAGGACAAAATCAAGCAGATCCATGATAAGAAGGTCAAGGAGGATGATTTTAAGATTCAAGATTTAATCTTGAAGTGGAATGTCAAATTTGAGGAAAAAGGAAACATGGAAAGTTTGATCATTTATGGAAAGGGCCTTACAGAATTGTTGTTTTTAGAGGTAAAATGATCTAAATTGGATCCTAAACACTCTCTAAGTTTTCATAAACTCATTCAAATTATGCTAAACAGATTCAAGTCTTAAAAGATCAACCTATCAGAAGGAATCCTCGTGAAAGTTGCAATTGTGATCAGCGTGGAGTAACAAGGACCCTCGGTCGAGCGTGCAAACCGTTGGCCCATGGTAACATGCACTGGCGCAAATTGGCAAAACCATAGGCTAATTCAAGAAATAGGGGTGGTTTCTAATACGCGATTAGAGCTAAGCGCCCCCCTCAGTGAAGGAAAGCCCCGAAGTGCTCGGACCCGAAATGGTTATGAAATGCGGAAAAGTAATAAATTCGGTTTCGTGGATTCCACAAAACCGACAGGATATCAGAAGGCCTCGAGGCGATAAGCAGTTTAGACCAAGTCCCGCCCAATGCCACACACTGAGTGACACGCGTTCGGCGGAAGAGAGAGAAAACTGCTCACATCAGACAGGTAAACGTCATGCTACTTACTTGCCCGATATGAATGACGACGGTAGGATCTGGGGGGCCCAAATCAACAACGAAGGCGCGTCCCAATAAATGACCGGATTTGACAAGGTTGTAAAGCAAGATTACATGGGATTTGAAGTCCAACGTGGACGATGAGTTGGCGGAAGATTCGTGTTTCGTGGGCATCTTGGAGCAAACAGAAATAACGGCCGTTCAAATGTGTCCAAGGAACCCGACACATTCACTCGTTGCAGAATAGGTGGCCACCTCCCTATGAAGCATTACACAGTGATGATGACGCAGAACGAAGGAGTTCAAACGGACAGAGGAAGGAAAACTAGAATGTCAGGAAGCGGAAACAAATCGACAAAAAGCAGACTGGCTTTAAAGCCATGAACTGACAGAAGCAGAGGACACACACACACACAAAGGAGTTAGTTAGATGCAGAAAGCTAAGCACAGAGAATAGAGAGAAGAAGTCAAGCTAACTTGAGGGCAGCATTGAGCCAGACAGAACCAGAGAGAGTCAGAGAGTCTATGCACTCCAGAGAACACTTGAGAGGTTCAAGCGAGCTCCTCGACCTAGGCCTGTCATGTATGAGTTCCAGATTAGGCTCATACTACTGTGACCAGTAGAGGTCAAGTACCAGTGAGGAGAGTCTGTGTACTCAAATCCTACTGATTCATATTTGTTGAGTGAGACTCAAATTAAGCTCACTGTTGTAAAGAAACTCTGCTTTGAAAATATAATAGAGAGGCCACCACTGAAAGCTAGACCAGGAGACGTAGCCCAAGAGTATTGGGTGAACTCACTCAACATGTTTTCTTATTATGTTTTCTCTAACTACCTCAGTGTCTATGTATTTTGCAATCTTATCGATCCACTTCATAAAGCAACATAGGCGCATCCATGCACAGAAGTCTGTAATACCTTTAATTCTTTGTCTTGGATAAATTCCAAATCAAGTGGTATCAGAGCTCAAGTTTACTAAGGTTAGACAAGCTTGTGATGGATTTTGTTGTTGAATGCTAACTAAATCAAAGCTTAAACTAGGAGAAGGAGAGTTGGTTGAAACTAACCCTGAAATTGGAACAATCTATCCTAAGAGGAAAATGTCAGAAGAAACTCCCTTGGAATCAGACCCTCAGTTCATGGATAGTTTCATGACCATGAGATCTATGGTAGAGGAAATGTATAAAGAATTTAAGAAAGGTAGGGAGGAATATTCATCAAAATTCAAACAAGATAAAGGAGCAGAAAAATATTTCATCCATGACCACTCTAAAGGCAAAGGGAAAGAAGAAAAACTTCTCACACCTCCTGATAGCCTTGAAAACAAAAAGAAGACATCTTTGATTAAATTAGATGTTAAATTTGATTTACCAATATATGATGGAGAGTTGAATGTAGAGAAGTTGGATAATTAGATTAGACATATTGATGTTTATTGCAGAGTGCAAAGCATCGATTCGGATAATAACAAGATTCAGCTGACCTTCCTATGCCTTGGAGGCACTGCCTTGGTATGGTGGGAAGGCAGGACACAAGCTAACCTGAAGAAGCATGGTAAAATTCTTTCTGTCCGTGACAATTTGTTTCTGCAATTAAAAAACAGTTATATCCACTAGCTTATATGCAGCAAGCCATGATGAGTTGGCAAACTCTTCAACAATTAAAAGGGCAAAGTGTACAAAGTTACACTCAAGAGTTTAGGAAAAGAGCTTTGATTCTAAAAATTTCTTTAGACTCACCTGAAACTCTATTGAAGTATATAGGGGGTCTACACAACTACTTAAAGCACACAATTCTCATGTTTAATCCCACTAGCATAGATGAGGTATTTGTTCAAGTTACAAATCTAGAGGCTAGAGGCAAGAATGTGAACCCAGAAATTGGGGGATCATCAAAACCCACTGCAAGCAAGAATAAGGAGAAAAGAAAATAGAAATGGAAAGAGAAGAAGACCAATACTGTACAAAAGACTAAGTCTTCATGCAATCACTGTAAGAAGAATGGGCATGATGTTGAACACTGCTGGATTCTACATCCGGAGCTAAAACCCAAGATGGCAAGAAGAAGAAGACTGATGCAGCTATTCAAAAAGATTTGGGGTCAGACTCAGGAGATGAAACAACAATTGCAGCCACCGTATAAAAAGGTAAAAATTTTGAAGCATCTACTAGTAATTCTGCACAATCTACTGATAATGAAGAAAATGAGAGGAAAAGACGTGAGTTGTTTCATATTAGAGTTGTATCCAAGCATCAAAAGATTGATACTTTGTTTCATAGTGGCTCACAAATAACTTTAATTTCTGAAGCAATTGTAAAGAAGTTGGGACAACTAACCACACCTCACAAAAAGCCATATCCATTAGGTTGGTTATGTGATAAAACATAGCTACAAGTGACTAGACAATGTAAACTTAGGTTTTCTTTTGGGTTAACATTTGTAGATGAGGTTGAGTTAGATATTGTTCCCTTGGATATATGTGGAATTGATTTAGGAAGTCCTCACTTGTATGATAGGAAAGTTATTTTCTATGGAGCTGAAAACAAGTATCAACTCGTTAAAGATGGAGTCGAATATATTGTAAGAGCTCACAAAAGAATAATTATACTCTCATAAACTCAGGGCAGATGAAAATAATTGTAAATTCGTGCAAACAATTTTTGCTGATGGTTGTAAAGGAAAAGAGACCTGATAAAACCAATGTATTTGAGGGCTGTAATGCTAAACAACAAGCTGATTTAGAAAAAGTTGTTTCAGAATATGATATACTATTTCAAGAACTTAAAGGTCTGCCACCCAAAGAGGAAATAGTACATGATATTAATTTGCAGCAAGATGCTCCATTGCTTAACATGGGAATGTACAGGTTGTCCGCTTTAGAGAATGTAGAAATCAAGAAGCAGGTACAGGGGTTGCTCGAGAAAGGGTTCATAAGACCCAGCACATCGCCTTGTGGGTCTCCAATTGTCTTGGTGAGAAAGAAAGATGGCTCATGGAGAATGTGCATAAATTACCGAGCACTGAATAAGATAACGATAAAAAATCGTTATCCCCTTCCTCGCATAGATGATCTATTAGATCAGTTGAAAGAAGTTGTTTATTTTTCCAAGTTGGACTTGCATAGTGGCTATCATTAGGTCAGAGTTGCAGAGCAAGATGCATGGAAGATTGCTTTCAAAACCAAGTAGGGATTGTATGAATGGTTGGTTATGCCTTTTGGCTTAACTAATGCTCCTACTACTTTCATGAGAATAATGGATGTTGTACTCAAACCTTTTATTGATGATTTTGTCATTGTATGTTTGGATGACATTATTGTAGGTTTTAACCCCGTACAAAAATTACCTGCATACGAATTCTAAATCACAAGAAAATAAAAAATGCGAGAGCATAACCCATAAAACACATATACACAGAGATTTCCCACTGG
>APFE030496291.1:92235-119686 GCA_000404065.3 Pinus taeda
AGTAGTTAATTATCCCACATATGATAAAGAATTGTATGCATTAGTACAGAGTGTGAAAAAGTGGAAACATTATTTAATGGGCAAAGAGACAGTTATACATACTGACTGTCAACCACTTCAATATTTGCACTCACAAACTAAGTTGCATCAATCAAGGCATTATAGGTGGATGGGTTTTCTACAACAGTTTCATCTTGTCATCAGATATAAAAAGGGCATAAACAATAAAGTTGCAGATATGTTTTCCAGACCAATCATAAATGCATCCACTATACTTAAGCATAATTCAGTATTGCATGAAATCTACATTGAACAGTATGCTCAAGATATGGATTTTAAAGATGTATATGCAACTTTAAGTCATGGCAAACAAGTAGAAGAATTGGATTATCATGTTAAGGACCAAATCTTGTATCATTTGGGAAAGTTATGCATTCCTCAAACAGAAATAGTAAAAATAATTCGAGAAGCATACACTTCTCTAATATCAAGTCACTTTGGTGAAAGTAAAATAGTTTTTACAGCTGCAAAGATTTTGTTATTGGCTAAAAATGAATGAGACAGTTTCTAGATATGTAAGAGGGTGTACCATGTGTGCTAAAAGCAAGCCCATCAACAGAAAACTAGGCTTGTACGCTCCACTACCAGTCCCTTCTCATCCTTAGGAAAGTGTTTCCATGGACTTTGTTGGGGGATTGCTTAAATCTAGAAAAGGTCATGACTATTTATACGTTGTTGTGGATAGGTTCAGGAAAATATGTATTTTAATACCTTGTAACAAACAGATTACAGCTGAACAAACTGCAAAGTTGTTCTTTCAGCATGTATGGGTTCATTTTGGATTACCCACTTCCATTATATCTGATCGAGATACCCGATTCATTGGGAAATTTTGGTCAAGTTTGTGGGAATTAATGGACACCAGACTGAACAAGAGCACAGCATTTCATTCGTAACAGATGGCCAAACAAAAGTGGTAAATAGGACAGTGATCCAGTTGCTCAGAGGCTATTGCAGCAAGCATCCCAAGCTTTGGGATGAACATTTATGTTATGTGTAACATGCTTACAACTGAGCTAAACACTCTTCTACACAAAGACCTCCTTTTGAGACGTGTTTTGGTTTCACACCAAGGTCTCCCTTGGATTTTGTCTTTGGTAAAAGCATAACAGTTGATGAACATAATGATGTGGACAAGGCAATCAAGTTCATTGAACAAATCCAAGAGATTCACCAGGCAGTACAGGAACAGCTGGAAAAGAGCCAAGCCAAGTACAAGGCAAGGCATGATAAGCATCGGATGGAGCATAGTTTCCAAGTTGGTGATCAAGTCCGGCTGTATATCAGCAAAGACTGAATGCAAGGTGAAGGTAAGACGCTAAAGCCAATAAGGTATGGACCTTTCAAGATACTTGAGAAAATTGGTGAGAATGCTTTTCACCTTGATTTACTAGCATACATGCACATCTACTCAGTTGTTAATGCAGACAACTTGAGATTATTTGAACCTTCATTAATTGAAGATCTCGGAGAGCAGAGTCAATTGCCTTCTATTGATGATATGTTTCCTGAATATCTTAATGAGTTGCAGGAAGATACAGTTCTGGACAGGAAGGTGAGAACTACGCGTAGATGGGATGTTGAGTACCTGAGAATTGGACTCAAAGGTTCGAAGCCAAGTAGTGCGAAATAGATAGAAATTGAACAGGCGAGGAAACTGTATCCTCATTTAATTGGTGCTTAAAAACCAACTTTTGGTGGTCCAAAAGATTTTTCAGTGGGAAGGCCGTGATCCGAATTGGATCCTAAACACTCTAAGTTTTCGTAAACTCATTCAAATTATGCCAAACAGATTCAAGTCTTAGAAAGATCAAGCTATCAGAAGGAATCGTGATAATGCAATTGTGATCTGCACGGAGCAACGAGGACCCTCGGTCGAGCGCGCAGACCGTTGGCCCATGGTAACGTGCGCTAGCGCAAATTGGCAAAATCAGAGGCTAATTCAAGCAACAAGGGTGGTTTCTAATACGCAATTAGCGTTAAAGCAGCGTCCCCCTCAGTGAAGGAAAGCCCCGAACTGCCTGGACCCAAAATGGCTATGAAATGCGGAGAAGTAATAAATTTGGTTCCGTGGATTCCACAAAACCGGTAGGATATCGGAAGGCCTTGAGGCGATAAGCAGTTTAGACTGAGTCCCGCCTGATGCCACACACTGAGTGACATGCATTCGGTGGAAGAAAGAGAAAATTGCTCACATCGGACGAGTAAACGTCATGCTACTTACCCACCCAATATGAACAACGACCATAGGATCTAGGGGGCCTAGATCAACAGCGGAAGGGCATCTTGATAAATGACCAGATTTGACAAGGTTGTAAAGCAAGATTACATGGGATTTGAAGTCCGACGTGGACGATGAGTTGGTGGAAGATTCACGTTTCGTGGGCATCTTGGAGCAAACGGAAATAATGGCCGTTCAAATGTGTCCAAGGAACCCGACACACTCACCTGTTGCAGAATAGGTGGCCAACTCCCTGTGAAGCGTTACACAGTAATGATGACGCGGAACAAGGGAGTTCGAATGGACAGAGGAAGAAAAACCATAACGCTAGGAAGCGGAAACGAATCGACAGAAAGAAGACTGGCTTTAAAGCCATGAACAGATAGAAGCAGAGGATAGACACACACACAGAGGAGTAAGTTAGACGCAGAAAGCTAAGAGCAGAGAACAGAGAGAAGAAGCTAAGCTGACCTAAGGGCAGCATCAAGCCAAACAGAGCCAGAGAGAGTCAGAGAGTCTATGCACTCCTGAGAAAGCTTGAGAGGTTCAAGCGAGCTCCTCGGCCTAGGCTTGTCATGTATGAGTTTCAGATTGGGCTCATACTACTATGACCAGTAGAGGTCAAGTATCAGTAAGGAGAGTTTGCGTATTCAAATCCTACTAATTCATATCTGTTGAGTGAGACTCAAATTGAGCTCATTGTTGTAAAGAAACTTTGCTTTGAAAAAATAATAGAGAGGCCACCACTGAAAGCTGGACCAGGAGACGTAGCCCAGGAGTGTTGGGTGAACTCCTTATTATGTTTTCCTGTTATGTTTTCTCTAACTACCTCAGTGTTTACGTATTTTGCAATCTTATCGATCCATTGCATAAAGTAACATAGGTGCATCCATGCACAGGAGTCTGTAATACCTTTAATTCTTTGTACTAGATAAATTCCAGATCATAAAAATTCTTTCATTTTGGAAGATCTAAATGGAGTGTTGTTAAGTGGAGGTCCACTAAATGGGCGTTTCCTAAAAAAATTCTTGGCTTGAGAGATATTAGTCTTCATAGTTCATTTTACATATCCATGTTCATAGTAGTTTGTAAGATTGGACAACAACTTTGAAGGATTTGAAGCCCGAGGTGAAGGCCATAAGATTTTGATTAATGGTTGTCACACTTTAAAGAAATTTCATCTTCATTTTTTCAGTTAAGTAGTTTTCGATTATTTATTTTCCAAAATAAAGAAGATTGACATTTCCAAGTTTCATCATAGGAATTTTTCAAAGTTTTTCAATCTAATGGATCAGGAACGGGGTCAATGTGTTCTTTACTACCTCCCAGGGAGAAAATATCCCCATTGGAGCCAGTTGTTAGTATAAGGTTTGCACCCTTCCCTAAAGTTCCAAAGGCTATATTTATCAGTTCATTATGAAAAGTCATGATTTTTTTTTGTTTGTCAAGTTGTTTGTGATTGTCCAGGGTTGCCTATGGCTTGAGGAGCTATGACCCAAGGGCATCTAAGCCATCAAAGTCACCTGAGTATCACACCCGACCTAGGCCACATCAACCCTATGTTGACTGGATTTTGTAGCATGTATCCTCCCCCTAGCACAAGGCACAACCACCCCCCATGAGGTTTGATACTGGGTTGTCGTGATGACGAGGCCCATCCTCAACCGGTTGTGCTAGTGGGACTTGACATTATGAAAATTCATGATTATGTAAAAGGCCTATAATTTTTTTTGTGTAAATTGTTATATAAGCCTAAGGACATGTTAAATCAAGTCATTTCACCTAACCCTAATCATTACCTAATTTTTTTGCGGAGAAATTAGCCTATCGCAAGCGTACACATGGCGCTACGAAATATTTTCGTAGCACTCACAAAAAAAAAATAAAAGTTAGGTTTTCGAGCTGTCAAACTTATCAATTCAACTCCCTAAGTGATTTTTGACAAAGCCCTATCGCTTTTCATTCATGATTTTATAGCTAATTGCATTTTTAAGCCCAAGAAAGAAGTTTAAAATCAAACCCTAAAATGCCTAGTTTACCTTAACACTGTAATTTCCAGCAAACCCATAAATTTGTTTATAATGTGCAAGAAGTAATTAGAATGGTTTGCAGTGTCTGACCAGGGGAATTCAAAGTTATATAGGCATTTGTAGTGTCAGAAACATTTGTAATATGGGTCGATTAGGTCATGTGAATCATTTTAAGCCCGATGGAATGTACTTTGAAATTTATCCAAAAATGTTGGCTTTGTTCTGAAATGCAGGCTAGGAATCAGTATTCCAGTGCTTCAATGGACACAACCTGAGTTGGTGTCATGAATTCATATACTCTTTTGATGGCAGTACAACATGAATTAAAACCCTGCAATTTCCAGTCACCGATGAATCCATTGCAAAGGCCACGGGATTGTAGTTGAGAGTGAGAGTTGGTTTAAACGACATAGATTACAGAATGTGTACTTGAATTTTTTCTTGAAGGAATACTGTCAGAACCAAGACTGGAATGTAGGATTCCTCCAAAACGTGTTGAAGCCTGAATGGTCTAACGCTCTAAGGATTGTACAGTTCTTCTTCACTTGTAAATGTAGGTACTCTAAAGCTTATTTGTATCACATGGCATTTTTACATCATTTAGCAGGTTTTAGTAAGATGAATTTGCACTATTTTCTTCATCAAAGTTTTCTAAAGATGGCTGCCAAAGTTAGAACCAGACTTAAGTTGCAACCCCGTGATATTTTTTGATCTAGGGATCTTTTGCTTATAGATGTATGGAAAGAATCACGTGATAATTGCAGCTTAACACAAGAATTTAATATGCACACAAGAAAGAAGAAGGAACACAAA
The DNA here is from genome assembly GCA_000404065.3 of Pinus taeda. Lineage (NCBI taxonomy): Eukaryota > Viridiplantae > Streptophyta > Pinopsida > Pinales > Pinaceae > Pinus > Pinus taeda. The sequence continues at coordinate 97,360 of APFE030496291.1, forward strand.
AAGGCATGAAAAGAAGACAACAAGACTTGATAACGGAGTTCATCCAACTTGGACTACGTCTCCGGGCTCTGCTCGATCAATGGGGAGGCCTTCATTCATTAAATGGCATGAAAAGAAGAGAATACAATCATTAGTTACATAAAAGGAGTCTTATACCTCCATTCTGGAAAATGGCTGTGAAATGGAGAACTCAGATAGAGAAATGGATAGCACCACTGCGTCTGTGGTGTCGAGAGGGGCTGAAAACATATAAGATTTGTCCAATTCAGACAAAATGCACTATCGGCCCTCCTGCGTTGCCCCTGCCTCGAACTGCGTGCCAAAATCTTCCCCCCTGCCTTTCTGTGTTCATCGAGCTTTATAATCTTTCTTTTGGTTACAAGTGCACTTAAATCAGAGGTTTTTTTGTTTATAATAGAAGTCGTTGTCTCGAAAGAATCGGCGGGCCGCCCATTCGACCTTTCTATGCAACAAACCCCTTTAAAATAGCCTTTTTCTGCTTAAACAGATAATACAAAAAATATTGAAAAATCTGAAAAACTGGACTTCAAAATATATGAAATCGGGCTTATAGAGCCATCGTGTCCGGCCCCCATATCGCAATTGGCATATTGTTGGTTCAATAGTCCTGTTAGCGGGGGATTGCCGACTGCTGACCATCGATATTTCCAATCGCCGATATCGGTATATCGCATCGGCCCTATCGCATCGACATATCGCATCGCTATGACCCAAGGGTCCTAGTCCTATCCCTTGGATTTTGTCGACCCGATCCACCGATCCGATTGCTCCATCCCGATATCGCCGATCACTTGCCTGAAATCGCCGATATCGGCCATCGCTTGCCTCTGATTGCTATTTAGTCGGAGATCGTTGATCAGGGGTTCTGTTGCGCCTGCCTTAAGCTTGCCTCTTGACTTCTCCAATTGCGATTTGTCTTTTAAAGGCTTTAAGTCCATTTTTAGGAGAAAATGCCTCATTTTCCAAAGGAACAAAGGAAAACTCTTTTCGTGATAACTTCATCATCTAGACTCGGATTGGAGTGTTGTTCGCATCATTGGAATCAGGGCGACGAGCACTTCGATTTGATGTCAAGATACTTGCTTTTCTTCCACTTTGAATTTTGATCTTTTCCATGCCATTGTGTCTGTAGATCCACTTGGATCCATGCTCCCCATTGAGGAGCTTTTGGACCGCCAAAATCTTTCATTAGTCAATTGGAAAGTGAGGGAATTGTTCCCTCACCCTTTCCTTCTCTAGCCATTTTGCCTTGCTGGGGTGCATCCCCTTGAAACCAACTCGAAGGTATTCCACATCTCCTCGCCGTGAATTCCTGATCCTTCTGTCAAGGATGATGTCTTTAGGTAACTCATCGAGATACTATGGTGCAAAATCATCAACTGTAGGAACTGTGTCCGCCTCATCGATGTCCATAATCAATGGTGGTTCATACATCTTTAAGTTCTCCACATTCACTACGGAGTACATTTGCATATATATCAGCAAATCAAGACGAAAGGCATTGTTTCCAATCTTCTCCAAAATGGTGAATGGACCATACTGGATTGGTCTCAACTTCTTCCCTTCTCCCTTCATCTTGTCCTTGCTGATGTGGAACCACACTTTGTCACCCACTTGGAATTGATGGTCGACTCGGTGTTTGTCATGTCAAGCCTTGTAACGGGCTTGAATTTTCTCCAACTGCTCTTGTACTGCTTGGTGAATCCACTGGATTCGTTGAATGAACTACTGAGCTTTGTCCCTATCATTACATCCACTGGAGTCATCTTCCCTTCCAATGACCATATCAAAAGGGTCCTTTGGCAGGTAACCAAAACATGTCTCAAATGGTGAATGTTGCATAGATGAGTGCATTACTTGGTTGTAGGAATGTTGCACATATGGGAGATGTTCATCCCACAACTTAGGATTTTTCCCACAATAGCCTCGTAACAAGTGTACCACATTGTGGTTGACAACCTTTGTTTGTCTGTCAGTCTTGGATGAAATGTTGTGCTTATTTTCAACTTGGTGTCCATCATCTTCCATAAGCTGGTCCAAAACTCTCCGAGAAAGCGAGAGTCCCGATCTGACACAATCGATGTGGGCAATCCAAAATGGACCCAAACATGCTGAAAGAAAAGATAAGCAGTCTGCTATGCAGTGGTCTGCTTTTTACAAGGCATTAGAATACACATCTTGCTAAAACGATCAACGACGACATACAAACAGTCGTGACCTTTCTAGACAAAGGCAAACCTCCTACAAATTCCATTGACACACTTTTCCATGGGTGACTCGGAATAGGGAGTGGTGTGCGGAGTCCGAGTTTTCTATTAGAGGGATTTGAAACATAACACATCACACAACCCTTTACATAGCGAATCACAATGTTCTTCATATTAGGCCAAAAAAAAAATCTTTCTACATGACAAAGTATTTTCGACACCAAAGTGTCTAGACACAAGAGAGGTGTGGGCCTCTCGAATTACATGTACTCTTTCCCCTGTGGGAATACATAATTTGCCAAGGTGATACAACAATTTCCCTTGCAAGCGATAGTTGTCCACCTGTGAACCATGGGTTAGTTTTGCATAAATCTCCTTAAAGTCATCATCGTTAGCATATTGTTCAACATAACTCTCAAAAGACAACGAAGCATTATACAAAATAACAGAAGCAGAAATAGGAGGGCGAGATAGTATATTAGCCACTTTATTACTAGTGCCCTTCTTATACTTTATTACCATATGAAACTGTTGAAGAAAACCCATCCACCTGAAATGACGATATTGTTGCAACTTGGTTTGTGACTGAAGGTACTGCAAGGGCTGATGATCTGTATGGATGATGGTCTCCTTGCCGATCAGGTAGTGTTTCCACTTTTTCACACTCTACACCAAGGCATAAAGCTCCTTGTCATAAGTGGGATAGTTTATCACAGCCTAAGAAAACTTCTCAGAATGATAACATATTGGCTTCTTTTGCTGCATCAATACAGCTCCCATGGCATAACCGCTGGCATCAGTTTTGATTTCAAATGGCTATTGGAGATCTAGTAAGGCTAAGACTAGCACGGTGTTGATCTTTTCCTTCCATGTTTCGCAGGACTTCTATTGTCTTCCTCCCCATTGGAAGACCTGTTTCACACTCGTCAATGTGTGCAAAGGTGCTGCAATATCAGAGAAATTGGCAATAAATCTCCTCCAATACTGGACTGCACCTAAAAAGCTGCGGACCTCAGTTACACTAGTAGGCTTCGGCCAATTTACAATTGCTTCAACTTTAAAAGGATCAATCTTTAACTGACCATGACCAACAATATGACCTAGGTAACCCAAATAGGTTTTCTCAAACTCACACTTTGACAATTTTACATAGAGTTTTCTTTTTTCAATACATCAAGCACTTTCTTCACATGACACACATGTTCATTCCAACTTTTACTAAAAACAAGTATATCATCTAAATATACAAAAACAAATTTATCAATGAAAGGCATAAAGAGATCATTCATGACCCTCATAAAATTGGCTAGAGCATTGCAAAGTCTGAATGGCATCACCATCCATTCGAACAACCTCTGTTTGGTCTTGAAGACGGTTTTCCACACATCCTGCTCTACAATTTGGACCTGGTGATAACCACTGTGCAAATCCAAATTGGTGAAATAGATAACATTCTTTAACTTATCTAATAAATCATCAATGCGTGGAAGAGGGTAACGATTTTTCACTATGATTTTGTTTAGTGCGTGGTAATCCACACACATCCTCCATGTGTCATCTTTCTTTGGGACTACGACAATCGGTGAACCACACGGAGAAGTGCTTGGCCTGATGAACCCTTGGTCCAACAATTCCTGCACCTGCTTCTTGATTTCGTCCATCTCAATGGTCGACATCCTGTACATGCCAATATTTGGTAAAGGAGTGTCACGCTGCAAATGGATTTCATGTTGGATTTCCCTCTTCAGAGATAATCCCTTCGATTCCTGAAACAACTCATCATAATTAGAAATTAATTCACATAATTTTCGTTTATGTTCCTGATCACAACCCTGGAAAGCGTCAGCTAATTATGCCTCTTTTTCCCTTACAACCATCAACATGCAACCCTTACTGGAATTCACCAGCCTTTTCATTTGTCCAGCACTTACAAGGCTAGCATTGATTTTAGTTTAATGAGCCCTTACTATATATTCTACCCCATATTTTCTGATTTGGTATGTGTTTTCATGGCAGAAAAAGACTGCCTTTCTATCATATAGATACGTACTCCCTAACACCATGCCATAGATATCCAATGGTATCACATCAAGTTCTACTTCATCCACTAGCTTAGAAGCGATTACAAATTTTACTTTACACTGCTTGGTTACATTCAGTTTTGCTTTATCGTGTATCCATCAGAGTGGGTAAGGTTTCGGGTGTGGTTTTGTTTCTAAGCCGAGTTTCTTTACCAAGGATTCTGCAATTAAGTTTTCCTGGGATTTGGTATCAAACAGAGTTTCTACTTTAGTATGATTTATGACAACTCTGATATGAAATAGCTCAATTCTCTTTCGATCATTAAGAAGGGACTTATTTACAGAACTAGTGCCTTCATGCGATTTAGAATTAACATGAGGTGTAAGAGTACCTTTTGTTCCTGCTGCTGTGATCAACGTTTCATCTCCTGAATCGGATCCAAGGTCTTGTTGCGCAGTTGTCACTGTCTTCTGCTTGCCTTTTCCTCCATATTTCTTCGGTCTCTTTTCTGGGTGTTGTTTCCAACAGTGATCATCATCGTGACCTTCCTTTTTGCAGTGATTGCAATACGACCTTTCTCCTTCTTTGGCTGCTGCCGTTTTCTTCTCCTTTCCTTTCCATTTCGCTTTAGATTTGCCATTGGGAGGTTTGAACGGTGGTTTTCTGGAATGATCATCTCTTTCATTTTTGCGCCTATTCTCAATATGAATTGTTTTTACGCTAGTTGAGTCAATACTAGTTGGTTCAAACAAAAATAATGAATGCATAATGTAACTATGTAGCAATCCAATGTACTTAGTTACTTCTTCAGGTGTATCAAGTGCAATACCCAAATTAAGTGCTTGCTTTCTAAACTCATCTATAAAACTCTGAACATCCTGACCTTTGCCTTGCCTTAAATGTTGTCAATTCATTAAAGATTTTTGCTTGTATCCCAAGGGATAAAATTGTTCCTTTAACGCAGAAATAAAATTAGGCCATGAGGAAAAGAGGTTGCCCACATTCTTACTGCTCTGCAATTTTCTCTCCCACCAAACGAGAGCGGTGCTGCTCAGCCGTAGAGAGGCCAGCGGAATCTTTGTATCATCTTCCACGATCTGTTGAATCTTGCAGTAGACCTCAATCTGCCTAATCTAATTATTAAGCTTCTCTGCATTACTTTCACCATTAAACATGGGAAGAACAAATTTTACATCTAATTTAAAAAAAGGTTTCTTAGATGCATCCCTTGAATTTCTACGATTATGATGGTGAAAGGAAGAAGAACTTTCACTCACGGAAGGAGAAGGAGGAGGTTCTTCTCCACCATTTCCATGCGCTGAACCTTGTTCTTCTGGGTTTATCTCTTTTACTTTCTCCAGCCTTAAAACCAACTTATCGACATTCTCTGCCATTGAATAGAAGGTCTTGCGGAAATTGCGCTCCTCTTCAAGATGAGCTTCATCTTCTGCCATGTTTCTCCTTCGATGTGCACGCCTTACTTTGGGATCGAAAGGCTCTAGTTCCCCTTCGCCTCTTCGGAGCCTGTTTCTTGTTAGCATACAAACATGCAATTCACATCTAAAAAGCCCTGCTCTGATACCACTTGATCCAGGGATCTTTTTCTTATAGATGTATGGAAAGAATCACATGTGATAATTGCAGCTTAACACAGGAATTTAATATGCACACAAGAAAGAAGAAGGAACACATAAAGGTATGAAAATAAGACAACAAGACTTGATAATGGAATTCTTCCAACTTGGACTATGTCTCTGGGCCCTTCTTGATCAATGGGAGACCTTCATTCATTAAATGGCATGAAAAGAAGAGAATACAATCATCAGTTGTATAAAAGGAGTCCTATACCTCCATTCTGGAAAATGGCTGTGAAATGGAGAACTCAGATGGAGAAATGGATAGCACGACTGCGTCTGTGGCATCGCGAGGGGCTGAAAGCATATAAGATTTGTCCAATTCAGACAAAATGCACTATCGGCCCTCCTGCGCTGCTCCTGTCTCGAACTGCGTGCCAAAATCCTCCCCCTGCCTTTCTGTGTTCATCGTGCTTTATAATCTTTCTTTTGGTTACAGGCGCGCTTAAATCAGAGGTTGTTTTTTTTATAATAGAAGCCGTTGTCTCAAAAGGATCGACGGGCCGACCGTCTGACCTTTCTATGCAACAAACCCCTTTAAAATAGCATTTTTCCACTTAAACAAATAATACACAAAACATTGAAAAATCCGAAAAACCGGACTTCAAAATATATGAAATCGGGCTTATAGACACATCGGGTCCGGCCCCCATATTGCTGGTTCAATAGTCCTATTAGCGGGGGATTTCCGACCGCTGATCACCGATATCGTCGATCGTCGATATTGCTGATATCGGCGTATTGCATCGACCCTATCGCATCGCTATGGCCCAGGGGTCCTGGTCCTATCCCTTGGATTTCGCTGACCTGATCCGCCAATCCGATCGCTCCATCCCGATATCGTTGATTGCTTGCCTGAAATCACCAATATCGGCCATCGCTTGCCTCCAATTGCGATTTAGTAGGAGATCGTTGATCAGGGGTTCCGCTGCGCTTGCCTTAAGCCCGCCTCTTGACTTCTCCGATTGCGATTTGCCTTTTAAAGGCTTTAAGTCCATTTTTAGGAGAAAATGCCTCATTTTCCAAAGAAACAAAGGCGAACTCTTTTTGTGATAACTTCATCATCCGGACTCACATTGGAGGGTCGTTCACGCCATTGGAATCAGGGCGACAAGCACTTCAATCTAATGTCAAGATAATTACTTTTCTGCCACTTTGAATTTTGAGCTTTTCCATGCCATTGTGTCTGTAGATCCCCCTGGATGATTTTTCATACGACCTGATAAAAATACTATATACTCATGAGCTCAACAAGCATATAGAACAATTGAGACAGAGAAACATGAGACAACCTGCACCTAGAAGACCAAGGAGAGGCCAAACTAAAGGTTATGTCCAAACCCTATCTCAAGAAACAAAGAGAGAGCCTAGCCATAACCCTGTTGAAGAACATGGTGAAAACCTTGTAAAAGAACTAGAGGTTAGGGTCTACGAGAGGAGAACAAGAAGATAACATAAGCAAATTCTAGAAGAAGAGGAGGCTAAATGGAAAGTAGCGAAAAGTGAAAAAGGGAAACAGAAAATGGAAAAAGGTGATGAAGAAATGGAAACAGAGCCTAGGGTTTACTGCATAAAACCCCATACTCGTCATACAAACAAACAAAGAGTTGGTTTAAAGGCAAAAATCAACCATAAGCTAAAGGAGACAGTGATTCTTGATGAAGATGAAGAGAGTGTGCAAGCTTCAAAGAGCAGAAAGAAGGCCACTAAACAGAGGAAAACAGAGTGTGCACACGGAAAAGGGAAAGAAACCCTAGAGGTTGGAAAAAACATATAGAAGGCTACAAGAAAGATGACAATGAGCTAAAACAAGTTAGACCTCCTTACTCAATTTGCAGAAGCTATGGAGGAATGATCAGTTACCTCATTGGCAGAGAAACATACAAAACCCTAATTTTGTTGAACAAATCCTAATTATACCTCAACATTTTGACCTACTCCATTTGAATGTTTTTGACAGTCATTTTATTTTCAATATGTTGTGGTAATATGTCAAAGGGTTTTTGTGGTTGAGGAAGTGCAGAGAATACAAGTCAACATAAGGAAAAAGAGCCTTAAAAGAAGCAAGCAGTTACACAATGCAGTTGCAAGTTTAAGTAGAGTTTATAGGTTCGTGTACTAGTTTTGCTTCCAAGAGAGAATACGAGTTGCAGTTCCAGTTATCAAGCCTACAAGGGAGTGAACATTTCCATATATTACAATATAGTTATGACTCGTCCTTGTTCCAGAAGAATAGCAGGAGATACGTGCAGTGGTTTCACAAGATAATTTGACCAATGTTATGTGCCAAATAGAGATCTGAATAGCTAAAAGGATAGGATTTTGATTATTTTTCGCTAATTAAACTCTTAGATATTGAAATATTTCGCAGTTATTGCTACCAGAATTTATGGATCTTATCTTATATGTATTTTCCTTCTATATTACATGAGAAATGAGGAAAAAAGGTTGGATTTTGATGAAAAGATAGTTTATTGTCTGTGTGTTTTGAAAGCTTTATTAATTTACATTTTGCCAAGATCATAAGATTTTGATCAGTGACACAAATATCCATGTGATGGCATCTCTTAGTCTGTATTTTCTACATGTTTCAGTGTTTCCCTCTTTGTGATATCATTTGAATGTAATGTCTTTTGATATTGAATGAGAATAAATGTTACAGAATTCATCTTAGTTTTTTATGCTTTGTCAAGGGTTTCCAACAAAGTAATTCCACTTGTGTTTTATGCGTGTATTCTTTCCCAATCACAATTTTATCCATTGAAAGATATATCACCTTGTTACATAAAGATGTTAGAATATACCTAGCATGAAAAAAATTCTACTAAAACTCTGAGGTATGTTGGCTCACTAAAGATCTAATTCCACTTATAGTGTTCCTTAACCCTCAAAATTGAAACACATTCAAGTATACAAAGAATATAATTACAATAATTAGATACAAAAAATAACACGACAACCTTTAATTGGGCAAAGCTCCAAACCCAACAACACAAGAAACATTTCATGGTCTCCTATTTCTTTAGATAGCTTTTCAATAGTGAAAACCCTAACTACTTGTGGTCCCATCACTAATAGGTACCAATTACCTAGTGTACCCTATAAAGTGGACCCTTTTACATTAAATAATAATCCATTGATACCTAATGGACCTTAGTTAAAGAAGACGACCATGTATAACAATTAACTAATTCCTAAGTAGCATAAACTAGGGAGGTTAGGGTAGAATCCTAGTAAGGCACTAGGGTATTTATAATCCACATTTTCATTGACTTATCTTAATTATTTATAACCATAGATCTAGTATTTATTGGCTGTATATATTTACTCATTATTGGAAATCAAGTAAGACTTGGCTTACAAGAATTTGGTGTTGTGTGTGTTGTCGCTCAAAATGTATAGGCACCGCGACAACGACTCGGGTCGGGGGTTGTCACATTATCCCCAACCTCTCCATTTAAGTTGTCTCCCAACAACAGATTATGGGGTTAGGCCCTATGGAAATGAGATGAAGAAGGACTAGCTGGGAACCAACTAATCTGGGAGACACAGTTGAGTAGCCATGTACTTGTTTAGATTTAGCAAGATATTAAGGATTCAATTAGATTTATAAGATTTGAAATCAGTGCTTTATGGAGTCAATACTCTTGCTTTACAAATTTTAAGGCCAAGTACATGATGGACAACTGCTTCTTTGATGAGTAACTATCCTATATGAAATGCAAGCTTTAAGACTTATGTGAAATGCAGGAATCTTGGTTAACTTTACTTAAATGCCTAGTCTAAGTATGATCCTTTGATATTTATCTATATTGAGCCTAAACTTTAGAGTAAATGGCAGAGGGAAGTCAAGGTAAAGCACACAATGGTGTGATTAACGATCCCTCTTCTTGAAATCTAACGTACCCGGTGTCTTCGGTGTTGTAGACGGTGTGGCTCTGATGACTACAAGGTCATCGTTTTAGATATTAAAAAGACTAGACTTCTCAAGGGAAGACACAAAGGTGTCCATATCTCTCTTTCAACCAAACTTATGCTTGGAGGTCGATTATTAAATGCAAGACTAACTTAGAATGCAGATGCAATGTGAGATTAGCAGATGATTAATGAAGAATTATTGTTAAAAATTCAAAGTACTTAAATTACAATTTAATCTGAGGTATATGTTGAGTACTTAAGCAAAGATTCAATGGATAATCCTAATTAGAAATATAAATGCCAATCTTGTAAAGTGCCAACAAAGCTAAAAAAAATATCTGAAACAAAATCTTCACAAGATACACAATTTGCCAAAAGCATTTATCCAATCTTTAATGTAAAATAAGAAAGATAATTACTTGAATTTATAAGACAAATTATTTAAGAGATACCCAACATGCAATCAAATCTCCAACCAATCAATGATCTTCAATGCCACTTAGTTCAAACTGAATTAGCACATTTATCATTCACAATTAAATGGAACAAGAACTTATGAGCAAATATAAAGTTAAATGGCAATAATTCCTTGACCAAATATGTGAGACAATTTTTTGTTATGTAGTGAGCTTATGTGCGTGATAGCAAGTATTCAAACTTAATGGCAATAAAAAATCTTGTTGAAATGAATTGAAAACATAAAAATTTCAGAGATTGTGTTCAGGATTGGAGTGAACTTTCTCTTATGACAGAACTGAATTTAATAGTAAAATACCTCTATACCAAATGCCTTTAGCAAGCCTAAAAATATTCAATATTTTCATAAGCGACTTGAAATGCAAGTGAAATTACAATTATATTTCTTTTAAGTTTAGACTTCAAAATTTTTTTTTTTTTTTATGACAACTATTAAGAATTTAAATCAGAGTTTATAAGAGCGACAAGTAAACTTATGAAAACAAAAATAATGCATACTGCAATTAGATATATCAACCCTCTGAAAATTCTTATGACAATCACTTAAAATTTTGATGAGACTAGTTAATTAAATGCCCAAATGAAATATGAGTTTAATGTCACTACTTTAAATGTGATTAGCTTAATTTAATAGATAGTGTGAAAACCAGAGGTTTAGAGTAGGAAACCTGAGGCCCAATGGCTAGAAGTCTTTGTCGAAATCTTCCAAAGATGAGAAAATCTGAAAACACAAACCTTGACCCAAACTTATGGCTAATTTCATTGATGCACCCACTCAAAAAATTACTTCTCTCCCACATTTCAGATCTGAATGTCGAAATTTTATCCAAACTCATAAAATTCCTTGAAATTTCTACCATAGTGAGGCCCAAAAAAGAATTTTAGTGACACTGCCTCAAGGTGATTGAGATGATGCCTTTTAGGGCTTGTTGTCACGACGATGATGGCTCAGAATGGAGTTGTGTCAAGCCTTAAAGTAAGGCTGCAAGAAGCAGAAAAGGGACACAACAAAGAGGGTGAAGGGAAGGCTTGAGCAGATGAGGTTTGGAGGGTGCCAAGAAAGGGAAAAGGAGGCAGTGTAAGGGACAACAACAATAGGAGAAAAGGGACTACATGTTTAGGAGAGGCCACAGTCAGGAAAAGATGAGGTCGTGGCAAGGAGGAGCGAAGGGGAAAGAGGCAGCATGAGGGTTGTGAAGAGGAAAAAGGAGGCAGTGAAAGGGTTGACGAAGGGAAATGGAGGTTATCGAGAAGGTTAAGAGGAAAGGGTGAGGGATACAGGCCGAGAGAAGAGGGTTAGAGCTTGGATGAGGCAGCGAAAGGCCAAGCTAAGAAACTGAGAGGGCTAGGGGGTGCCTCAGGCCCTAAAAACAAAAAATTGCCCAAAAGAAATTATTTTTAAATTGATATTTTCTACGTTCAATCGCTCTCAAAAAATTTATAAAAAGAAAAAACTCGAATCTATAACTTCAATAAATGGCCTTGTTATCTCCTTGTCTTGCAAACAATTTTTGAGACAATATCTTGCCCTCCAGAGCTTAGATCTGTCTCAAAACTTCAAAAATCTCCTCTACAAACTTCATATCTCTCCCTGCACAAAATGAAAATGAAACCCTAGATCCTACATATATACAAAAATTAAACTGAAACCCAGTTGTCAGAAATTTAAAATAATGTTACAAAACTTCAAATCTATACAAATAAAATATAGATCTGAGGAGTATGAGTCCAACTCCACTCCCAGATCAGTAGATATAGGCTCTTTCTATATAGATCTGTCAATCTAGCACAAATTATAAAATATGATTAATTAAAAAAAATAAGTTATTAGCCCCAAAGACCCTACAAAAGAAAAATTGTAAAATAAGTCTAGGAATTTAGATCAAGAAAACTCTTCGGATCTTATGCCTTGGGAGTCAGCTGGTCTAGCGGAGGACTTCCCCAAATGCCCAATTTTTTAAATCCAAATGATTTCTGCACACTTCAAATTAAATTGTCAGATTAATAGAGATGTAAAATAAAAATGTAACTTTTCAAGAATTAGAGATACTTACTAACTCTATTAAATTAAAATTCTATTTTAACCTAATAAACTAGGCAAGATACTTGTGCAATAGATTATTTCTCAAAGACTAGTAACTAGTAACTTATAAAAATAGTATTCAACAGAACATTAAAAATAATATTACCATAAGATGCAGGAGAGGAACAACACCATAAATGTAAAACCCCAAAGACTTTGTATTATTATTATTCCAGAAAATATTACAAGAGAGTTTCAAGAGAAAGTACACTACTCAATATTCGAATGATTTGTGAGACAAAAAACCTCTAATTTATAAATAAATTCTCCAACGACTAATTGGTTTGATCATCGTCAAAGTAATCTCGACAGTTGATAAAGATTTAATTATATTTTAATTTGCTCCATCGAAATTATTTTATTTTTGAGGAAAATTTAAAATTTTCATTTAATTCATTTTTAATCAATTGAAAATTAATTATTCTGAGTTGAGTTCCTCAAAAAAGTGACTTTGACTTAACTACCAAGGCCCAAAAGTCCAGAATCTCTTGAAATTTTCAATATTCTCTTGGCCGGGGACGTCCAAAAATTAATTTCTCTGGAACCCTCGAATTTTACATTTCGGAGAATTAATATTTCTTAAAACACAAAATTAATTAAATTTCTCGCTTGGGATTTTAATTTAATTTTGCCAGAAATTTTAATTAATTAACCTATGAAGGGATTAATGATTTTTCCAGCGCTCTAATGTTTTAGCCATGGTGCCTAAATATAAGGGACCATACATTAAAATATTTTTTAAAGCAAGATATTACAATTTAACCCTAAAAGAGGGAAAACTTGTTCATTACAGACCCTCATTTATAATGCCGCATTATGCAACTCAATATGATCTAATATACCAAATAATTTGTAATAAAGCAATTTAGCCAATTAGATTGAATTACTTCCAAATTACTTTTACAAATACTCGATTAGAACACTAGGACTTACCTAAGATCTTGACAACAAAATCCATCTTAGCTTTGGGGTGAGGTTGGAGGGAAAACTTTACTGATCATCTGTGTTTAGAAACACATGAATTGGTAAGATGAAAAACTTCCTAGGATAGAAATCGTCATCAAAATGATAGGCTTACTTAGGTTGTCACATACATAGGTGGTTTTACTATGATCATTTACATTATAAACTTGCAGAATGGGTTTACAATTTTACAAAATAATGGTTGATGATGATGATAAAATCCAGCGGATCTCATTATTCGAGCATGATGGAATCTTCTTGATAAAATGTGCACTGTTATGGGGTAGTTTGACGCAAAGTGGTCAACATTTGACTCTACTTGAGAACACGTTGTTTCACCAGAGGAATGTGAGAATCCAAAATCTTCACCCAAGCAACACACAAATTCACCTTAGTAGCGTCCATCCAGATGTAATCCAAAAATCGTCATATAACATTAAGTGCATGAAATAAAAGCTTTGAAACGTAAAACTAACCTAGAGACAAAAGTGAAACTTGATCTATGAAATAGAATGTTGAAATGAACACTACTCTAACAACATAAATAACAAGTAAGGTTAGAAATACAATACAGAGGCTGCTCTATGGCATTAGATGTGTTCAATATAGTGCTTCTTGAGCATTTGCCTACTCTTTGGCAGATCCATATGTTGTTTGTCAGATGTGCCATGTGCAATCTTAATCATTTTAGGACTCTGACTTATTCATGTGTTATGATATATAAGGACATCAAATTTATCCGACTTTTTCCATTTTCTCTTCTGCTTCATACTTTTCTTTGTGGTAGGTTATGATGCTGATAATGTAGAACATTTTACTTGATCTTGAAAATTTTAAAATGAAAATTTTGAAGTATCCAAGATATACGTGATATGTCTCTCTTCATTCTGCATCTGTTCTGTCAACGGTGCCTGATTTCTTTCAGTTTCTCTTTTATCTGGATCGCCTTCAACTAGCCACTTTTCAATGGAACAAATGACCTCTTCATAATAGGATGGAGCTTGCTTCAACGAAGATGTAGGCTTATGATCTGTTGGAAATTCTTTATTATCTAACTTGGGTTGGAACTTTTGTATATGTGATCTTTCCATTTTGTCCAACTTGTTCTGAAAGACAATCATTTGATTTGAATACTTATCCTCTCTGGTAATGATTTCCTTGGCATGATTTGATTCTATAGCTTTTATTAATTGTACTTGTTTTTCCTCCATGGCAAATAATCTATTTTGAAGAGATGTTTGACCAACTTCCATGTTCTTTATCATTTTATAATTATTCGCTTTCATGGCCATGAAACAATTTCGCATATAGTTCATTTTTTTCTCATGATTTGCTTCCATAGCGAGCAAATGATTCTGCATAGTGGCTATCTAATTATAGTGATCAAATTCTATGATCGTCATTTCCTCATCATGTTTTTCTTCTATAGCCAACAACTTGTTCTACATAGAACCCATTTCCCTTGTGTGATATGTTGTTAATCTTGCTTGCTTAAGTTACATGTTTTTAATGAGTTGACTCTGGTTGACTTCCATATTCTTGATTACATGCGCTTGATTCAGCTACATATCCTTCACCATTTGAGTTAATTCCTTGATAAGATCATTTTCAGCTTGTTTAGTCTCCTTTACTTCAGCGTTCGCTTTGACCTTTCTCTTATATCCATATTTATTTTCAAATCCATCAATGATTGATTGTAAATACTTGACGTTGTTAGCAACTAAATCTTCTATGAACCATTCCAGAGCATCCCCACTTAAGGTGAAAACAAAGAGCCTCATCTCCACGTCTTCATGGTTGGTAGATGGGTCTAAGTTGTTCACACAAAGGTTAAAATTCCTTAGGTGAGTCTCGGCACTAAGGGCATTGTTTTCTTGAAACAGAGGCAAATTATCGATGTCTTCAATGGCTTCATCCAAAATATCATGCGGAAAACCATCAATGTTAGTGAAATCACAAGGGATGAACCAGTGAAAAACATCCATGATGTCTTTCTTAAAGGGAAAAGGAGGGGCCAAATGGATACCAAAGAGAAAGATCATTGCTCAAGAAAATCAATAGATCCACCAAAAGCGAGCTTCTAATAGAAATTTTTGTAAAAAATGAAAGAAGTGAAGTCGCCACTTGAACATAAATCTAGCTCCAAGATCCAAAAGGAAAAAACCGAAATGTTAGTCAGGGAGAAGCAGATGGATATCAAGAAGGGTTTCTTGTCTGAGAAATAATGGATGAATAAGTGGAGTTGCCACCCAAAGAGGAAACCAACCAAAATGTCCAAGTGCTAAAAGTGCAAATAGAGAAAATGAAAGGATTAATGAGAGGGAAAAAATAAGGTGATGAAAAAATGGAGTGATATAATGGCACCAGAAAATGTGGTGTTGATGGGATAAGAAATGATGAAAAATTGAGAAGATGGAGATGATTAAGATGATGTCGCAAAGCCAAGGTCCAATAAATTGGTCATCGACAACGACACCAAAACATGTTGTACCGCTTAACGGGCTAATGAATGGCGGAAAAAATTAGATGATTAGAAAAATGTCGAAAAGACCAAAGACAAAAAAACTCTATCCCCGGCAATGGCGCCAAAAAATGTTGTTGCCCAAAGTGTACGCCAAGGGCCACAATGGTCAGCGCGGGGGTTGTCACTTTGATCCCTACCCACCCCTTTAGCTTGCCTAGAAGAGAGCTAGAACAGAGTGGGCAGAGATCAGAGTGACAGCCCCCGCCCTGAGCATTGTGGCCCTTGGTGTACACTTTGGGCAACAACAGTGTGTATAGGTTATCTAATAATATGCATCATTTTTAGAGCCCTGTCACAACTCTCCATTTTAGCATAGGGAATGTAATCATTTGCAACAATGAACTCCAAGTGTTATCTTCCTCCTATTTTCATTTCCAAGATAGGGGTTGAGTTCATTAAAGAAATCATCAATTAATTAATCCTAACTAGTTAGCTTCTTTTCCTCATTTAATTCTTCGTAAACCTTAATTTGAAACCTAATTAAAACACCCTAAGCACTTATATCCCTAAGTTATCATTAACAATTTCAAGGTCCTAATGGACTCTCTCATTTTTACCCTCATTTATTTTACCATAAGTTTCTTGGTTTGGTCCTAAAACCAAGCCCCAACTCCACTCTCCTCTGCCATCATAGCGCATGTGATAGTAATTCGCTAGTCATATTCTCAATAAAATTCATTTCAAATTTTAAAATATTAAAAAATTACCTATTGTCAAAATTATTTTCGCTACACTAATCTTCTCAATGGAATTCATTTCAAACTTTTAAATGATTAAAAAGTGACCTATTGTCAAAATTATTTTGTAAACGAAGAAAAAGGTGATCAATAGTAATAGTGACAATGGAAGGGTTACAAATGATGCTACATTCACATTATCAAAACTGCAACCAACTCTTATTTCTATTTATACACCAAACCCCATATTTGTTTACATAAAGATGGATAAATTTCAGTGTAAAAATGCCATACCCACAATTTGGGACGGTTAATTTCACCCAACTACAACAATGTATCATCTCATCATCTGAGAAAAGTTTTATAATAATAAATACATGTCAGCACTATCTATAACCATAATCCTTGCTCAAGTTTTAGATGTTTAAGATTACTAATGTGAAACAATGAACGTAAAATTACTTGCAATGGTCACTGCAACATAAATATCGGAATCACAATGTTGTAAAACACTATTAAACAATAGAATCTAAAATTTATGTTAGCAAGGTCCATCTAGTTCCTGGTATTCAAGAAACTCAATGTAATCAACGTGCCATAGGAGAGATGGCAAGGAGCAACATTGTACTGGTCAAACTCCTTGGAGAACATCAAGAAGCTCATGCCAAATATCTGTACTTGCATTGATCATCACATCGTACTTCTTATGAAGGTTTTCTATTCAATCAACCCATGCACCATCACTGGCATGCAGCTTGGTATCACAAATCTGTTCTTTTATTCTAGGCCAAAAGGATACACTTGAGTTTCCAGAGCCACTTTCAGAAACACTATTAACCATGTCCTTTATCCCTGATCTAAGATTTGATTT
Source organism: Pinus taeda (assembly GCA_000404065.3). Taxonomy (NCBI): domain Eukaryota; kingdom Viridiplantae; phylum Streptophyta; class Pinopsida; order Pinales; family Pinaceae; genus Pinus; species Pinus taeda. Next base: position 114,757 of record APFE030496291.1, read on the forward strand.
TGAGCTAACAAAGCCTTAGGCTAATCCATTGCATGCTTATTAGGCACCCACGTTCCCTCCGTAGCATATTGCTTATGATTTTACTCATAGCCGCGTGATTCAAAAGCATCTATATTGTTTGCCATAGTATCACTAAGAATTCCCACGAGAACATAGGCCATCCTTGGAATGGTGAAAATGGTTTGTATCCCTCACAACATTTTCTTTTGCAACAACACTTGGAGATGAACTTAATGACAAAATGGCAACCAGCACATACACGAAAGTTCTTGATAATACAGAGTTGTCCAAGAAGATGTGTTAATAGGCCTAAGTGTGATTACCAGCTTCTCACTATAGTGGCAAAGAATATGTTCCTTTTTCTCCTCATCCACATCATTCAATAGATTACCTATCTTTGCACACATAGCCCTCTGCCTTCATCTGGCCAGCTAATCTTTCTAACCCCGCATTAATTTTCTTAATTTCTGGATATGATTTGTCTCCTGAAAGGAAAGTTGGATCTTTATGCACATCAAACCAACTACATCCAGGCTTCTTCTTTACCACCTGGCCAGTGACAACATGGATGTTTTGAGAGTAACACATATGGTACAGCAATTTCAGGGTCCAAATCATAAAGGTGTTTTGCTGTCCCTCTTATATCTACATTGACATGGACTCTAAAATAACCAAGCTAACACAACAAACAGTAGCATTAGATTTTATTGGCATTTGGTTGATAAAGCTATGCGCCTCATAGAGGAGTCCATCTCAACCAAGAAGGTTAATCATGCACCCATAATGATCCACCGTAGGTTTGATGTGAAAATGCTTTCTCATGCTATCAAAAGATTGCGAGCTCTTATCAACTAGGCCTACATGGCAGCATGCAGGCAAAACACCAACAAAGGTGACATTTCATTCTAGACTGCTGCATTTGCTCGAAGACTTGAAGGTTACTCTGCCAAAACCATGCATAGAATATATCATTCCAAGAGACTGCATATTTGTGATGAGGCATTTTGAGAAAAACGTAGCAGGCATTCTCCATTGTCCCACATTTTGCACACGTCTGTAAGGGCCTTCCTCAGGGAGACATCGAATTCACAACCACCTCTAACTATTATTGCATGGACCTCCTTGTCCTGTTCCAAGGCTGCCAAGTTGGCACAAGCAGTAAGCAAAATGGCAAAGGTTTGTGAATTTGGCTTCACACTTGCAGGGAACATTTGGCAAAAAAGCCTCAATGCCTCATCACAACACCAATTCTGTAGATCCTGCAATCATTGATTTCAAGGAGACCAAGTCCTGCTCAGGCTTGCTCAAAAGGGATGCAGGGCCTCCTCCTCACGATGCCACTCTCTGCAAACCCTGCAATCGTCATATTCCAGAAAACCACATAGCATGGCTGAAGGTGTAACTACTTAATAAGTAATTAAAAGGCACGAGAACTAGGCTTTACCTCCCATCAGAGTACTTCAAGTTGAGGAACAGACTCAACGATGGGTAACTGAAAAGAATGGCAATACTGTTGGAAGCTTATTCGCTCCAATACCTTAGCAGACAGTTTCTATTCATGTCCAAGAGAGAACTTAACAGCCGAGCCAATTTGCTAGTGGTGTTAACGCGAACAAAAAGCTGCCTTCGAGCAAACATCAGTGACTGTGATGTGTAGCCTCAAGACAAGACCAAAATGCCACTCTTGAGTAACATGGACAGGCAATGCAGCGCCATAATGGTGGAACCTATACAGCCACCCCTTTGAGAAACGCAAGATCAAAATCTAACATCATCCACGATCCGGTGCATAATGTTTAAGCCTTGAGGGGAGACAACCTTTCATCCACCCAAACAATCTGAGAATCCTAATATCTTTAATGTAAGGGCACTTTAATAACGTCACAGAGGAAATCTCAGAGGAGGAGGAGCAGATAGAGATCGAGGATATTTTGACAAAATGTAGAACAAAATTAGGATTATTGGTCATGGAGCATATGGAGATGATGAAAGATCAGGAGGCTAGTGGAGAATCGAGATTCTTGGCCAAAGTGCATATGGAATGATGAAAGATCAAGGGGGCAAGTGGGGATGCGTCATGACTAGTGTGGTTCCTAGTTTATATCCACACAATTTAATGCAATAGGAGAGATGACCAAGGGCAACACTATACTGGTGCAACTTCTTGCATTTGATCATCTCACCATATGTCTAATCCATTCTCCCACTTCTGACCCAAAATGATATTAATGATCTCCAAATGCCATTATTAGAAACAAATACTAAGCCATGGGTGGGAAAACTCAATATTTTTTGAGTTCATCTTTTTTCTAGCGAGATAAATTTCCACCTTGATCCACTGTATATTTTTTTTTTTTTTCGACAATCTGGGTCAAAATCTCCAAGGACACAGTTCCATGTTTGAAGTTCCTATCAATCACGTGGAACTATAATTTCAGGAAAAATTCCTACTAGATTTGGAAAGAATTTTAACTCCAAGGAGGTTAAATTTGTGCCCTTGTTAACTTACACTCCTTAACCAAGCCCTGCTAGCTACTAATGTAGGGTGATCCACAAGCATTTCTATTGTTCATTATAGCTTCACCAATAATCTGCACAAGAACATATGCCGTCTTTAAAATGGTGAAAACGGTTTGCATCCCTCACAACAATTTCTCTTGCAACTATCTTAGAAATGAATTTGGTAGCAGAGTGGCAATCAACACATACTCGAAGGTTCTTGATGACACGGATAGTTGCCCCAGGGGATGTGTTGAGAAGCCCAAATGCAATTGCCAGCTTCTCACTATGGTGCCAAAGAATATGCTCCTTTTGCTCCTCATCCACATTATTTAGCACATTACTTATATCAGGCACGTACCCCGCTGCCTTCATCTGCCCAGATAATCTTTCTATCTCTGCATGAATTTTCTCAATTTGTGGATGTGATTTGTCTCCTGAGATGAAAGCATTAATCTCTTTATTTACCTCAATCCAACTACTTCCGGGTTTCTTTTCTACTTGTCTTTCCTTCATCAATTCCCTCACCTTTCGTATCTCATCCCACCTACCAGCTGCAGCATAGAGGTTTGACAACAAAACATATGGTGCAGCATTTTTTGGGTCCAACTCATAAAGGTGTTTTGCTATCCGTTCTCCTAGATGTACATTGACATGAGCTCTACAATAACCGAGCAAACACAACCATACAGTAGCATCTGGCTTTATTGGCATTTGATTGATAAAGCAATGTGCCTCATCTAGGAGCCCAGCTCGACCAAGAAGGTTAACCATGCAGCCATAATGGTCCATTGTAGGGGTGATGTGATAATACTTTCTCATACTATCAAAATACTGCCAGCCCTCATCCACTAGACCAGCATGGCAGCAGGCTGACAAAACACCAACAAACGTGACATGGTCAGGCTTCATGCCAAATCGCTGCATTTGTTCAAAGAGTTGGAGGGCTTCCCTGCTAAAGCCATGCATAGAATATCCCAGTATCATAGCACTCCAAGATACCACATCTTGATGAGGCATTTTATGGAAAACATAGCAGGCATTCTCTATACACCCACATTTTGCATACATGTCTATAAGGGCACTCCCTAGGAAGACATCCAATTGGAAACCACCTCTAACTATCATTTCATGGACCTCCATGCCCTGTTCCAAGGCTGCCAAGTTGGCACACGAAGTAAACACAACGACAAAGGTTTGCGAATTCGGCTTCACACCTTCGGATTGCATTTGCCGAAAAAGCCTCAATGCCTCGTCACCACGCCCATTCTGTGCATATCCTGCAATCATTGATGTCCAGGAGACCACGTCCCGCTCCGGCATGTCTCCAAAGAGATGCAGGGCCTCCTCAACATGCCCACTCTGCGCAAACCCTGCAATCATTACATTCCAGGAAACCACATTTTGCTCGGGCATTTCCTCAAACAGCGTCCTGGCCTCCTCAATGTGCCCAGTCTGTGCATATCCGGCTAGCATGGCATTCCATGACACTGAATTCCGTTGAGGCATTCTGTCAAACACATCACGTGCAATCTGCATTCTGCCACATTTAGCATACATATCCACAATTGCATTACCCACAAACAAATTGCCTTGGTATCCCCTCCTAACGATTTCTTCATGAATCCTCTTGCCTTGCTCCAGAGCTGCTGAATCCGCACATGCTGGGAGAACACTGGCAAATGTAAACTCGTTGGGTTCAACACCCATCCTTTGCATCTCATAATAGACATCCAATGCCTTCTCGCCAAAACCATTCTGCACATAACCTGCAATCAACATGGTCCAGGACACAACGTTTCGTTCAGGCATTTTATCAAACACATTGCGCGCATCCACCAGCTTGCTGCACTTGGCATACATATTAACCAGAGTATTACCCAGAAATACATCTTGGAATTTCAATCCGGTCTGCATGATGTGGGCATGTACCAATTTGCCTTCTGGGAGTGCCTTTTCCTTAACGCACCCGTGTAACAAAGAAGCATATGTGAAAACGTCCACATTATTACCCAAATTACACAGAGCACTCAGGCCTTCTGTGAGGCGACCCTGCTTACACAGATTTATCACAACCCCACGAGATTTATAGGGGCCATTGACTACGGCGTACCCCGCTTCGGCGTTAAGAGCAAAAGCAACAGTTGTAAGCTGAAATTTAGCGAAAGCCGTCGCCTTATCATTCTCATTTCTCAGTCCCCGCGAAACGGTCATTGATGTGCTGTTGTGATTAGATTTGAACAAAGAACCGGCATCGTCACTCAGGCTATATTCTGTAATGGGTTCAAAATTGAAGTCGTTATGGTCTTTCAAAAGTTCAAAGGGTTCTAATATGGAAATGAAGTCGTTTGTGAAATTTGAAATGAAAATTATTTCTTTCTATTTCAAACAATTTCATAAATACTTATTATTTTTATGGTTTTTTTTTAAT